>JAFJYI010000314.1:600000-856968 GCA_019022655.1 Acacia acuminata | reverse complement strand
GAAGTTGTTAGTTGTCCAACTTGGTTGTTAAGGTTTCGAAGGGTTACCTGCTGGCTCTGGATGATTGCATCATTCTTTACCATGTATTCTTTCAAAAGGTTTGTCATAGAAGTCTGTAGGTCGAATCACCGCTCGCTTGCTTGCTTGCTAGGTAAACCCTAGTAGGTTTGATGGTCTATTTGAGTATGAAGGGCCAGTCAACTACCTAGCTGCTTGTTGACCTTAAGAACTCCATGATAAGTTAAGGTGTTGCCTCCATCCTAGGTTATACATGTTAGAGTAAGGGTTGTTAGTGTTACTGCCATTGTTGAAATTGTTGACATAGTTGACAAATTCAAGGTTGGCGGAGTATTGAGAATAAGGGTGCTCTCCGCCACAATACATGCAGGCTACCTGTGTTGTCTACATAGTGTGTTATTTGCAGGAAGGGCCAATCCTTTTACCATGTTGGTTACGGATGACACTTGGGCTATAAGGGCATTCATAGCATCTAATTCATGTATTCCTACAACAGTTCGGGAGGAAGTTGCCCTTTTTGCTGGCCATTGATGGTTGTTCATGGCCATTCGTTCTAATAATTCTTGGGTCTCCTCATAGGACTTCATTAGAATGCAGCTACCTGAAGAAGTGTCTACAATTGAGTGTGTTTGTCTATCTAGTGCTCTGTAAAATGTTTCCAGCTACACCCATTCACATAATCCGTGTTGTAGGCACTTCCTAAGAAGATCCTTAAATCGATCTCATGCTTCATATGTTGACTCACCATATTTTTGTTGGAAATTGGTGATATCCTCTCCGAGTTGAGCGTTCTTTGTCGATGGGAAAAATTTAAGCAGGAATTTCCTCCCTAGGTCATTCCAAGAGTTGATAGAGTTAGCAGATAGGTTATTTAGCCATGTTCGAGCCTTATCTCAAAGAGAGAATGGAAATAATTTGATTTGAAAGGCGTCGAGGGTAACTCCTAGGATGACGAAAGAGTCACATACCTCCATGAAAGACTTGAGGTGCAAATAAGGGTCTTTGGAAGGGAGTCCTCCAAATTGCCCGGCTGCATTCAGCATTTGAATCATGACACTTTTGATCTCAGAGTGCCCTGCATTGAAGGTCAGGGGCATGATAGCTGAATTGAGCTTTGTCAAATTTGGGATCCCAAACTCCATAATGGGTTTATTTAGACCAGCATTTGATGGTGGTGGAACCTGGTTAGGTTCATTTATTACTTATTCTCTCCTTGACCTTGATCTTGATTAACTAGTATATCCTCATGTTTGCGGAGTCAAAGAGGTGACTTCTTCGCTTTTGCTTCCTGCGCCTTTGCTTGTAGGTGAGTTCAATCTCAGGATCGTAAGGCTCAAGATTAACCGAAGGCGAGTTACGCATACACTACAGAATATACCTGAAAATCAAAAATAGAGATGGAGTGAGCTTTATTGTATAAAACACAACTATTCAGCTATAAACTCGTAATTACAAAAGGTATCAATAGTCCCCAGCAACGGCGCCAAAAACTTGTTGGTCGATTTCCTTGATGGCAAGTGAACCAGTCGGACAAGTAATCACTAGTGCAAAAAAGGCTTTTAAGACAGGACAAAAGAGGCATCGTAGGACCGGACTCGCGACCGGTCTTGTTCCAGCCGGTATTAAAAGTCTACATTTAAGACCGACTACAACCGGTCTTAAAGAAAATATTTTAGACTGGACATTTAAAACATTGGGTCTTAAAAGTCGTACTAAAATAAACACGAAATACTTTTTTCGGTCCTAAAACTTAACTTTTAAGACGGGCTAATAATTAGGCCGCTCTTAAAAGATAGAATTTTAAGACCGGAAAAAAAAATACGGTCTTAAACTTAGCGGCTTCTAAGACCTCGACTAATTATACGCGGTCTTAAAAGATTGACTTTCAAGACGGATGATAAATAAATGCAGTCTTAAAAATTTTATTTTAGACCGCATGTATAAATTTACCGGTCTTAAAAAGACCGACTTTTAAGACCGTGCTTTCTGACCTTTAAGACCGGACATATAAATACATCTGGTCTTAAAAACTCACATTTAAGACCGGTGCATTTATTTACGGTGTAAATTTTCCTGAATTTTTCCCTGTTATGTTCTTCCTGATTGTATTATACACACAAATCCACCACCCAAGCCAGCACATAAAAGTTGATACTTTAAGCTGTAAGCTATGAACAATTATTTGAATAAATGGAATTGGAAAAAGAATACAAATACTATTCACCATTAGTTATTTGGCCTCTTAATTAATGATTATATTATGACTACAACACCCAAATTAATTCATACAATAAGATAACTTACTTACAAATACAATAAGTTACAAATACAACACACATGCCCAAAATAATATTCACCATGCCTTCATCGATTCCCACCCGACAAAGTAACATCCTCTTTTATAACATGCCCATTTGGATTGGATCCTGCCAAAAAAAAAAAAACAAGAACAAACTTCATAGTCAGTGACATTGTTTATGAACATAGAAGGAATAAAATATAGGTAAAACCTTAAAGTTTTCAAAGAAATCTGCATATGAATATTACCTTATGAATTGACTCTTTTATAAAGTGATATCTTCCCATATCCCTTCTTGATGATCACTTCTTATGCCGGGTTCATTATCCTCTTCATCTTCTTCATTTATGTCCGGTAGACCCCTTGAAAAAGGAGTACTCTCAGGAATACCATAATTTGAATTCATTTCCTCATCAATATCAATGACCCTCTTTCCTTGGAGAGCTACGAGACCACATTTTATTTTCTTGATCGGTGATATAGAACACTTGTTTTGCCTAGTCTGCCATAATAAAAGGTTCATCTCCAAAACTTCTACCATGGACATCGACTAATGTAAATCCTAGCCGATCGATTCGAACACCATTATTGACAATGAGGGAAATCTAATTTTCACATAGTCCACCTCCCAAATCTCTTCAATAACCCCATAATATGGCATGACTACCAATAAAGGGCTCTTGTCTTTCGACCTAGAGAAGTGCATAGATTCAGCCTCTAACATAACACCACTGTTCTGGACTGTGTCCTATCATCTAGGGACTTCGTGTAAAATGTATAACCATTGATCACAAACGAATTCCAACTTATGACATCGACCTCGGGACCACATGCTAACCATTTGATTGTATCGAAACACATTCCTCTCCCTCGACCTTTTGTTTGAACCGGTTTGCAAAAGTTCGTTATGCTCCCTAATCAACCTTTGTTCGATCATTCGATGATTTTCTTTCCTTACGGCTTCTTTATGTTCAGCTATCTTTGGGTTGAACTTGATCAACATTATTCAAGATGTATAAGTGGACTTGTGACAATTCATCGGGATCCACACTCTTTACGGAA
This sequence comes from Acacia acuminata, assembly GCA_019022655.1. NCBI lineage: Eukaryota > Viridiplantae > Streptophyta > Magnoliopsida > Fabales > Fabaceae > Acacia > Acacia acuminata. Next base: position 853,589 of record JAFJYI010000314.1, on the reverse strand, counting down.
GCCCCTCGTCTACCCCCTTCAAAGACATGCCGACGTTTTGGAAGCCCAATATGTCTTACTTTGGCCAAATAATTTTGACAAAATTTCATGGCTTCTTCGAAACATATTTCTCGAACAATCGATGCTTCGGACGGTATGCGTTCTTCACGTACCCTTTTAGGAATGTCATAGATCTTTCAATTGGGTACATCCACCGTAAATGGATAGGGCCGCACATCTTTATCTCCCTCACTAGATGAACAATTAGATGAACCATGATGTCAAAAAATGTAGGAACAAAAGCTTCTCAAGGTGGCACAAGATAAGATATCCTTCATTCTCCAATTCATCCAACTTTTCAATCTCGAAAACTTTACTACAAAGCGCATTGAAGAAGACACAAAGTCTAGTCAAAACGACCCGAAAATCATATTCGGCGATGCCTCGAATAGCTATTGGGAGTAGCTGTTGCATCAAGACATGACAATCATGAGACTTTTGACCTACTAATTTCAAGTCCTTCATCGATACAAGCCTCTTCAAATTTGAAGAATACCCCGTGGGAACTTTTGTGCCATGTAAACACTCACAAAAACTTTGTTTCTCATCCTTAGACAAAGTATGAGAAGCCGAGGGGACAATAAGTTCTCTTCCCATCTGGCCTTGGATGTAACTCTTCGCGTATTCCCATTGCTATCGAGATCCAATCTTGCCTTCACACCATCCTTGGAACTACCTTGTATGTTGAGAAGTCATGGACAATACTATCACATACGTTTTTCTCCACATGCATGACATTAATACTGTGTCTCACATCAAGATTGGGTCAATATGGAAGATTGAAGAATACATATCTCTTTTTCCATATATTTGTTTCTTTTCTACTCTTTGCAGTCTTACCGAAGACGCCATTGATATTTTTCACCTTTTCATAAACTTGCTCCACGATCAATGCCACCGGAGCATCTTCATACTCTTGGCCACCAAAAAGGCTTTCTTTAATCGACGATATGGGTGGCCCCGTCTAAGAAATCTCCTATGTCCAAGAAAAACCATCTTTCTTCCATGTTGAAGTTGATGGTAGCGTGTGCCTTCTTCACAAACCGGACATGCTTTATGGCCTTTTACACTATACTCCCGACAAGTTCCCATATGCTTTGGGAAGTCGTTTATAGTAAAAAATATCATGGCTCGCATTTTAAACACCTCCTTCTTGAAAGAGTCAAAAACATCAACACCTTCGCCCACAACTCCTTCAAGTCTTCGATCAAGGGCTGAAGGTAAACATCAATGTCATTTTCGGGTTGTTTCAGTCCCAAAATCAACATAGATAGCATGATATTTTTTCGTTTCATGCATAACATTGGAGATAAGTTGTAAATAGTCAGTAGTACAGGTCATGAACAATGTATGTTGTTAAGACTACCATATGAATTCATGCCATCAGTGCTAAGGGAAAGCCTAAGGTTTCTAGGTTCTTCGCCGAAGTTAGGAAATAAGTAATCGATTTTCTTTTATTGAGAAGAATTAGTCGGATATCGAAGCTTTCCATCAGAAATCTTCTCTTTTGCATGCCACCTCAAATTTTTTGCGTCAATTTCATTAGCAAACAATCGCTTGAACCTTGGTATGATTGGAAGATACCACAACACTTTTGCAGCCCCCTTATGTGACTTGTACCTTGGGGTTTCACATTTCGAGACAATTACAGCTACTCAAACTCTTTTCTATACAATACGCAATCATTCGGGCATGCATGGATCTTTTTGTACTCCATCCCCAGTGGACAAAGTATTTTCTTAGCATCATAGTATCGATGCGGCAACACATTATCATCCGGAAGCATGTCCTTAAAAGCCTCAAGCATTTCGAAAAACTCTTGTCGCTCCATCCATGACGTGCCTTCAAGCTTACCAATTTCAATACAACATTCAACAATTGGTATTTTTTACACCCACGGTATAGAGGGTCTCGCATCATTGCACATATTACCATATGCATGTGATTGATGAAAAGCCTCTTCTCCTACATCACGGATAATGTCCTCTATGCGATCATCCATATCCGTGTCATTATCATCAAAGGCCACTTCCCCATGTTGAGACCCACTTGGTATTTTTTCACCATGCCATACCCATATTGTATAAGTCTTACAAAATCCTTCACAAATTAAATGTGTGTGTATAACTTCAACACTTAGTCGCCTCTCATTCAGACATTCTACACAAGGGCAATAAAACTTCCCACTATCATCATGAGCATTTTGTTTAGCAAATTCAATAAAGTCCCTCACCCCATTCGATATTCAACACTCGTCCGTAAAGCATTTATCCAACCGTGGTCCATAGTAGTATTCCTATAGAGGAAAGATTTAACATATACATAATCCGAAAAAAGGTAGAGACTTGCATATAAAATAAGCCAACTCCAAATGCATATTTATGCTCAATGTCGGTTATGCATGTCTTTTTTTTTTTTTTTTTTTTTTTTTGCTTTTACGGAGAAACGCCCATTAAATGCATAACGAAGAATCACTTTTGGTCATAAATATATCACAAAGAATCCAAGAAGCAAAATAAATACATGACGAGGAAATTAAATGCATCGCATGAAGGTCTTGTGGACTCACATGTACCATATAAATTCAAATGCGTTTCTTTGAGTCGTTCTTCTCCCGCCACGAACGTTGATATTGCGAGACGGCAAGAGTAACCTAAAAACATTTCTTGGTCGGTTGGGTAGGTCTAAAGTGCAAATATAATCTTCAAAATACAATATTCATTAACAACGAGAGAAACCCACAATAACATTTCATCGATTTCGTTCAACCTATGAAAACCCCGGAACCATTAGAAGGAAAATCATAAAGTTATATAACCGAAACACCTCGTACGGCTTGGTCTATAGACGTTTAGCTAAGGAACCGAGAGTTAATCTCGAGAGAGGAATGCGAAGCGACGACGACGACGCAACACACCGGAGACGAACCCGTGTAATCACTTACGGCGTGACAAGAGAAGTTACGAGAGGGAAATTTAATTTTCCCATAACATAGACATGTCTTTATATTTTATATTTTAATAAGACTGGTTAATTATACGGTATAGGGTCCTAAAGATATAATTCTATTAATAAATTTTTAAGACCGGAGGTTAACAATCTTGCGGTCCTAAATTTTAGTATTGAGTTAATTTTAAGGCCTAGAGATTTATAAAGAGTCCACTCCTAAAAGTCAAACATTTATTAACTAATTTTTAAGACCAAATTTTAAGAATACTCCGGTCCTAACTTTCGATTCATTTAATTTTAAGACCAGCGGTTATAAGAACTACGGTCCTAAAAGTATTTCGTTTATTAATTAACCAAACAAAAAAAGAAGAGGTTTGCATTTGGCAAGCTCGTGAAAACGAGTTAATAAAATAAATTAAAAGAAAAGCTGGAGAATATGAATATTAGAAAGACACAAGCTTAGTTTTACTACTTCCATACATAACTGGAGAATATGCACGTACACAAGAAAATTAAGAGAGAAAAACAAGCAGAAAATTATCAAAAACAAGAATCTGACTAAACATCCTAAAGCTTATTATCCTCCAAAGCCTTGGTGATTTCGACGTGACAAAGCATTAATTTCCCGGGAGATCGGCAAGTTTACGTCTTAGTCTCATCAGACACAATGCTTCATTAAAGGAAAGAGGAGAAGGATCAGTAGTAGTCGCGGTGGGGCCAAGAGGTTGGGGAGGGGGAGTGGGAACCTCTTCATCATCCGAAGAAATAACAATGGGTCCAACGACCCGAGACTCTTCTGCAACAATAGGACGGACTCTCGATGGATGAGGCGCACCGTATAACGATCGACGGAAGGCATGAGCATCACGAGTAAGAGCACCCCTACGAGCTGTAACCTTGTATCTAATCATGATTTGAGTAGTTGGGGCAGAGAGGTATGAGGAGTTAATTAATAAAGGCAGAGAGCTGTTCTCAGATAGCCACGTACGTAGTTTGGAGTTACGAGCGGTGATGAGGAATTAATAAGGAGTTAAGGACGAGAGAGGTATGAGGAGTTAATAAAGGCGGAGAAACTTTTAAGAGTGGGATTTATAGGTACGCGGTATAAAATTCTATTATTTAATTTTTATTTTAAGACCGACCTTTTATAATATGTCCTAGGTCCTAGAAGTCTATTTATTTTTAAAATCAATTCTATTACTTTTAAGACCGACCTTTTATAATATGTCCGGTCCTAAAAGTATATTTATTTTTAAAATATTCAATTCTATTACTTTTAAGACCGACCTTTCATCATTTACCCGGTACTAAAATTCATTCTTTTCAAATTCGGATGGCGAGTCGTATCCTTACACTCGTTCAAATGAATGATTCGAGTCTCTTCGCCTTCCCGAGATAAACTTCCCAACTAGGCGTCTCCTCGTATTCGATGAACTATGCGTCTCTTCATTAAAGTTTCGGCTTTTCACATTGTTCGGGATGGGTTCTCTATTTAAACCCGTTGTTCTTGTACTTTCTTCACATTCTTCTCCATCACGTCTACACGGCTCCTCCACCGCCTATCCTCCACCGTAATGGCCGCTCCCCCGGGTCCTCCGTTTCCTCCTCCTCCTCTTCAACCTCAGCCCCTCCGCCATTGCCTCCTCCAAATCCGACCGTGAAGCGGTTGGTGCAGTCATTGTGGCCCGCGTCGATCAAATCGATCGACGCTTGGGCCAATTGGTTCAGCTTGTTCATACCGTGAACAACAAGCTGAACATGGTACTTCACGCCAATGATGTGGAGTACAATAAGGCTGAAGATGACTCCGACTCCGACGACTCCGGCTCCCCCTCCCTCTCCGTCTACGAAGAGGATTAGTTGTTTTTTTTGGTTTTTTTTTTTGTAATCGGGCGCGATAAAAATTAATATATAAAATATTATGCACTCTTTTTGTTCTCGTGCGAGTTTAGTACTTTAATTCGTTAGTTTATCCATTATCGAACCTGGAAAGCAATAAACAAGGCAACTATGAAAGATGGATAATGGCGGACTCAAAAAACTAATATGAATAATTCGAACGAAGACTTTTAGGACCGCACACTTAGTAAATCGAGGGTCCTAAAAACACTGCCTTTTTTTGTCAGCTTTGGTTTTCATATTCGATCGCCTTGTCCTTTTCATTATCGTCTTTCTTTTTCTGACAAAAAGGAAACAAACAAAACATTGTCCTTGTGTAAATCAACAATAGAAATTCACGGAATACGCTTAAGAACATACAAAAAAACAAAAAACATCTTTTACCTTATTTGAATAAAAACAAACACAAGGTCACAATTCTTCTCAAGGTTTGGCCGTCGTTGTCGTCGGTTTTACCTCCCCGATTTGAAACAAAGTACCTTTTCAATACCTTCCTTCTTTTTCCGACAAAAAGAAAAGAGACAAAGAAAAGGGAAACCGATAATCTTTGCTCAAGATCAAGAGAGGTAACATTGACTACAATGAAGGACCTAGCTTGAGCGGAACGCCGTAACCTCGGTTGTCTCGAACCATAATGATTTGTCGAAAAGTGAGTGAACATTTCTATTTAAATGAAGACTATTAAGACCGGACATTTAACAATTACATGGTCCTAAAGGTTAACCAACTTCTAAATTTAAAATAAGAGGACTTTTAGGAGCGGACAGTAAAATAATATATGGTCTCATAATACTTTTAGGACCGGATGTTAAAAATATACGGTCCTAAAAGTCTCGTATTTTTTTAAACGAACACTTTTAGGACCGGATGTTTATTATGTGGACTTTTAAGATTGCACTTTTAATTAATATACGGTCCTAAAAATGTCATATTTTTTAAAACGAACACTTTTAGGACCGGATGTTTATTATGCGGACTTTTTTAAGACCGGATTTTTAATTAATATACGGTCCTAAACTCGAGATCTTTCTCAAATTTCAAGAACTAAATAGCTTTATCCACCATCCAATACATTCGAAACCTAAAATGGACACAAGAAAATTGTTCGAAAAATTAAACAAATTTATTTATTGAATTTTACATTGCCTATGTATATTTACAAATGAATATTGTTCGGAAAAATAAACAAATTTACGAATATTATTGTTGTACAGGTATATTTACAAATGAATTTAGGGCATTAATTATTGTCCCGACTTTAAGATCGGGTCATACGAGATATTCACAAAACAAATTGCATATGTGCTCCGTTCATCATCGAAAAAGGGATCGGGCGGTCAAACATCTCGTAACATCAAAGACAAAACCGAATTAACTTGCGTGCATATTTCATATGTAACATTAAGCCACACACCGAATTAACTTGCGTGCATAATATGTAACATCAAATACATTTACCTTTACAGTTAATTTAGTCCTTCCTCTCGTGATAATATCATACATGTGTTTCATGACGTACTGGCCACATAAGTTGGACCCCGGTGGTTGCCGACGGGTCTAAAAAGAACAAGAAATATATATAAGAGCATATATAGTTTAATGACCAACTTCACAAGGCGGTATGCCGGTGTACAAATATTGTACCAACCTCGGTGTGTCCCGGATGGGGTCTTTGGCCCGACGCCTCATCTTTACCTCGGTTTGGAAGGTCTTCATGGCACTATCATCAAAATCACAAATTTATCAATAATGTTCACGAAAATTCACGGCGATTTCGGACCGGAGAATCAAAATGACATGCTTACTCGTTGATGGTGCTCGTCAACGAAGGCAATGGCTCTCTCAGTGAGTGGAGCATAAGAAGATAACTTTATGATCCTCCATGCACATGAGGACCAATTGCCGATGGCGGCTAAAATTCACAAAAAAAAGTATACTCGGGGATATATGTAGCGAGAAATTAAGTGAATTGCGAGATAAGATTTGTGATATGTACTGTGGAAGAATGGCAACAAGTACACCTTTCTTCTCACTTCACACACCCTCTTTGATATGTACACCTGTCTCTTCTGCATGGATTTTTGACTTGAATAGACAGGGCACAAGAATCCAAAATCGTTGCTCCTGCCTTTTTGAACCAATTCTTGATGCAATAACCTACAATAATGACATCGATCAGGGAATTAGTATATATGTATGTGTGTCTAAATGATGCATTTAAATTATGTACTCATAGACAAAAGATACTTACTTCATAAAAATTTGAACAATTGCATCGGTAAGCTCTGTCGAGGAAGCGACGAGACTCAACATCAACGGTGTCAACTTGAACGGCCGAGGATGAGGGACGCCTAATACTTCATTGACAGGCCACGATTTATCTTTAAAATATCCAATCTTCACCAGATCGGATATTTTTTCTGTGCCAGTCAACTTAGCAGTAGGGGATAGAGCTTGAGGAGGAGGGGGTGGAACTTGAGGAGGAGGGGGTGGAGGTGGAACTTGAGGAGGAGGGGATGAAGCTTCAAGAGGAGTAGAGACATGTACAAGCTTCACTGGCCAAGAGATGAAGGTTCCTTTGACATGACTCACAAGCTTCACCGATCGGTTGGGAGAGGGAGAGGTGCATCAATGATCACCTTTTCAACGACACTCGACTTCATCATCGGCCAATTGTTGGTGGTGTACGGTTGATCCCAATAAGTTGTGGACCGGTCCCTTTTGCAACTAATCATCCGGGACTATCACGATCCTCCACATATAGGTCACAAGGTTGCTCTGACTGTCCAACAATGCAGCTCCCTCTAGTGCTATTCTGCATAGGTGCAGGTGAATGTGTGAAGGGAACACTGGTCTCTGGACGATTGCTCAAAAGTAGCTTCATCTAATTCAATTCCTCCCTCATCTGGCTCATCTGATTCAATTCCTCCCTCATCTGGCTCATCTCGGATTGATGCTTTGCTTCTTGAGCCGCATCCTCACTTAATTTGGCCACCGTCTTTCCATCTCCTCCCGGTAACCATACTTTGTCTATGGCGTTTGGATTTACCAAAGTATTCCTTCAGCCTACCCGTCCTCCAATCCCCCTTACACGCCCACCATGATCCGGTTTTCCGGCCGCAACGGTCGAACATCACTCCTCCCGTCCGACACAAAAGATCCCTCTGCTTTTTTCTTTTTAAGATCTTCCTGTAAGATACAGATAACGAGAAGCTTAGTAATGAAATATGTTTAGTAACTAAAAAATAACAATAACAATACTTACAATTCTTTCAGCAACTACACGAGTTTGTTCACTCGTGTAGGCGCCGCTTGGCTTTTTCCGAATGTGCAACCACAACTCCTCGCGACGTATTGGAGATGGTGGATCATGTACCGCATGAAGGATTGGATTACGCTTCATCATCCAATCTCTTCCGCCGCCGCCATCAATTCTTCTTCACCTTTTCATATCTGCTGCGAGAAGCCCTATGCGGGCAATCATTCTTTCTCCCTATCTCCTGTGCTCGTTTCCTTCTTTCCTATGAATCAACATTGAAAACAACTATTAATTATGAATTCCAGCCATCTGACTAACAAAAATTAGAGAACTTCTGCTTGATATGAACCTCAAACACTTGTCAAATTCAATTCATCAAGTTTCAATATTTTATGTAAGGAAGATGTAGAATTGTAGAAGAAATTGGAGCTATGTCTTGTCTTGCTAGATAGAAAGGTTAAGAAACAAAAGAGAATTATGCTTACGAGAATAATACAAACTTGATCCTTTTTAAGGCATCCATTGGGATCGAGATCCTCATTAGATAGTAACAACTAACAATGAATAATGTCTAACCACTACCTACTATAACGAACTAAGACTATAATAATGGCTTGACTCTTATGCCATTATTATTTCCCTAATTACCTTCTTAGTATTTTACCTTTTAAGGGTTTACATATCGAGACTTGCATAGACAAAGGCGGAAATGTATACTTCTATTCACACATCAAACAATTTAACTAACAGATTAGATGAACACAATAACATTCACATATCGCACAGGTTTAATAAGCAAACAAAAGGGCAAAAAAACTAAATATAAACTCACCCGAGCTTCGAGAGTGGTCCTTGAACAAATTGTTGCCAAGTTTGTTCATCAATAAATGTGTACTTGTCCCAAGGATTTTGGTCGTGAACCTCGGCAAAAATATACTTGTTAGCGAGAGAGGTCTTAAACTTCCTCCACCGATCAAGACAATAAGACAATGTCTTGTCTTTCAACTTCTCAGAGTCAGGGACATTATATGTAAGTCGGATAGTGTCCCAAATAGGTTGCTTTACTTTGCCGAAGTCCACATTTTTCCACTCATTAGTCAAGATGCTAACCTTGCTTTGCGTGCAAGACAAACACAACAAAACTAGTATATTTGCTTTTATTAGGACCGAAAGGTTGCAACTTTTCATCAAACTGAATCTCCACTTTTGACCCCGGAAGTCGACTTAGGGTTACATCCATCATTCTTGTGCCTCTTCTACCACGGCGTCTTTGGGCGGTTACGAGGCACATTGTCGATGAAGAGGGTTCGTTCGACTCACACCAAGATCGGTGTTCCTGCAACACGAATGGAATCGTTTTCACCGTTCATTTTCGAGACATGAAGAGAGGAATGCCAGCGAGCAAATGAGAGCGTAACGAGGCTAATGGTATGTGGGTGAGGAAGAGAGGGAATGCAACAGGAAGAGTGGTTTCACAACAAGAAGAGGGGTTTCAGAGTTCAGAGGGACAACGTAAGTCGTAAGATAACGTTTCGCGTGTGCGAGGAAGAGAGGTAATGCACAAGGAAGAGTGGTTTCACAACAAGAAGAGGGGTTTCAGAGTTCAGAGGGACAACGTAAGTCGTAAGGAACGTTTTGCGTGAAGAAGAATATATTTGGCGCTTTATTTTTAAGACCGGATGAACTAAAAAGACGTTCTTAAATGTTAAGTTTTAAGACCGTCGTTTATTAAACTCGAACTTAAAAGTAATAAACTATTTAGTACCTAGGTCACAATTTATGTCCGGTCCTAAAAAGTATAATATTTAAGACCGCCGTTATATATATTCGGTCTTAAAAGTTTATTTCATTTTTTCCTCATTATTTTGGACCGCGAAAATATAAGTCGCCCCCTTTGTTGAGATTTCTTTATAAAGAAATTTGAACTTTCGATTTTTTTCAATAACATTTTTAAGACCATTTGTTTTGTTAAGCGGTCTAAATAATATATTTAAGACTCATTGATAAAGGATGCGGTCCAAGAAGTTCTTTATATTTACAAAACGCCACCGGTCATACTATTAAGACCGGTGCTCATTAGGATGTGGTCCAAGAAGTTCTTTATATTTACAAAATCGCCACGGTCATACTATTAAGACCGGTGCGTCATTACTCAGGTCTAAATGAGGCGGTCTTAAAGCCCTTTTTTCCACTAGTGAATAAAGAGTACATAGAGTATCGTCCCATAGAGACTAAAATAACGATGATGATACTGATTTACAAAAACAATTGTGTGTAAAAAGAAAATAAAAGTTTAATTGGTTTGGGAGTTTTGATGTTATAACTAACAAAGAAGAAAATAAACAAATGATTATAGTCGCAAGAATATATCAGTTAAAAGATAGGTTGAGTTCATATTTCATCCTAAGCATATCACTCCCCTAGCTTGCCTTAGTGCATTGCTATAGCAGTTATGCTACACAGCTTCTGTAATGCTACAGCATAGTCGCCTTCACAACGTTATCCAGTTAACCCACCACTATCTTTACTTCTCCCATATTCCTATGATGATTTTCTAGTTCAGATTATCATTCCAAATCAAGGTGTTATGGTTATAAGCGGTATACCCATTCCTAAGCCTACAATGATATGTCAAGCCTTGCACCAGCCTACCTAGCAAACACTGCCTATCAGATGTCTAACCCCACTCCCTTCCAGTAAGCCGAGGCCATTGATCTAGCCCTTAGCTTCCGCTAACCGACAAGAGATTAAAATATTGATAAACAAACTGGATGTATTAAATTATAGAACTAGCAAACTGGGTTCATTCTACACTAAGAATTCATTCTCGCTCAGCCAAAGGAAATTTAGTTCATGACTGATGAGGGAATCACAAAACAAATCATAGCAGAATAGCCCATAGAAAAAGATAAACTAAAAATCAACAAAACAAAAGGGAAGGTTCATCGGAGGAATCAACGGCATGAGAGGCATTTGTCATGGGACATCCCTACTCTAAACTTTGCTTTCTAAAATGAATAATGTTCACCATTGAAGCCAGGTGGACAGTTGAATGAGGCACTATCAGGCAATATTCCTTTCATGATCTTTCTCAGGATGTTGAGCCCAAATGAGAATACCAACTTTGATACCAAATGAAAATATAATATCACCTAGAGGGGGTGAATAGGGGATGTCGAAATTCTTTTTTGGATTGAAAGACGAATAGTAAGAACAGAGACAGAGACAAAGAAAATGGAGAAAGAGAATTTATACTGGTTCAGTCTAACTCCTTAACCTACATCTAGTCCATAGACAGACACTCTGAGTATTTCATTAATTCACAAACACAAACACAATTCACACTCTGTACTTGAGATGATCCTTTCACACTAGGACTCACTCCCCCTACAAGTTTTAATCGTACACCCACACTCAAGGTTCCTTAACCTTGAGATTAAAACAGAAAATCAAATAAGTGTTTAATAACTCCTCACTGAGTAGATGAATAATAATCATTGAAGTACTAGAATATCTGAAGATATTAAATAAAGTGAATGAAACAGATAATCATTACAATACAGAATTGAATGCGCAGAGTTTTGGTGGTTGGAGGAATTGAATATGATGAGCTTTTATATCGTCTTCTATTAATGCCGGTGAGAAGAGCTTGAATGTTATTGTTGTGACTCCTCGAATTTTCGTCGTCGATGTACTTGTGCACAAGAGTTGACTTAGAGCATTTGCCAAAATGGGTATGCCTCAAAGGAATGTATTTGTCTTCTATGAGTGTTTATTCTGTTTTTTGGCTCTATTTTCTGAAGGCATTAAATGCTTTTGACACATCGGATGGCTTTTTAGCTAATTACAAATGTAAGAATTGAAACATTTTACTTGAGTAACACATGACCTCTACTCGAGTAACTCCTTGTTTCTTCATGAGGAGTCTTTTACTCGGTTAGCTAAGATGCCTCTTACTCGAGTAGCTTACTTGAGCAAGTCATTATACTTAGTCGAGTAGCTATAGATGGCAAACTTTGACTTTGCATTGATTCTATTCTTACTGGGGTAACATAGCACGCTTACTTGAGTAATGTTCTGTGAAAACTTAACAACCTTATCAGATTGGGGTTACTCGAGTAGACTTAAATGCTTACTTGAGTAACACACTCTTAACATAATCAATATTTACTGATTCAAAAACCTTAACCATTTTCAATATAAAACTTTAATCATTTAAGTCTTGTTATCATCAAAACTCCGAGAACTAACATTCTTTTCCAAGGCTTTTCAAAGTACATCTTTTAGCATACGATCATACACTTTTTCCAAATCCATGAAGACTAGTGCAAATCCCTTACTTTGCTCTAACACTTTTCCATTAGCCCCCTTAGTAAATAAATCACTGATGTTATGGACCTTTCTGGCATAAATCCAAATTGAAACACAAAAATACCTGTCTACAACCTCAACCTATGTTCAATAACATTTTCCCACAACCTCATTGTATGACTTAAGCTTGAATCCTCTATAATTTTCACAATACTAAATATCCCCTTTATTCTTATAAATAGGGATCAAATTACTTTTTTTTTCCACCCATTAGGAATTTTCTTAAATCGTAAAATCTCATTATATAACTTAGTTAGCCACAACACACCCTCTGCATCTAAATATTTCCAAAATTTAATAGAAGTATCATCAGGTTCAACAACTTTACCACTTTCCATTTTCTTAACCTCACCAACTTGAATCGTACAGCAAAATGACAAATTTAGATCACCTTCTTGAGTTGTCAAATATTCCAAGTCACAAGTCAACCCTTGTTCGCCTCGCAAGTGTACGAGTTTCGCAAGTAATAAAGTGAAAAGTAAAGTATCGTTCCCACGAGGATTTGTTTAACAAATTGGTCAAGCAAGAGGCTTAGTGAATTTCATCAAGTTGAGCTAGAACAAAGTTTTGATTTGGAAAGAGAATTTTTAAAGACTATTTCTAAAACTTAGAATTGATAAAGGCAAATGACTTTTGACTTCAAGGATAAAAGAGCCTAGATTCTTCTTCCCCTTTTGCATTTCATAAAACTTGGTCAAATACCTCTCTAGTGGCATTTCAATACATACATGTGTTAGTCTAAGGTTCACAAATACTTGACCCGCTCTCTCAAGTCAAAATCAAGTTTCTCTTCTCATTAAAATGCACAATCTCTTGCTACAATTAATGAGAATCAATCTTTAAGCAACAACCCTAATGTGACAATGCAAGGTTAGTAAATATATCTCTATTCTACCAACAAACCATCCATTTATCAAGTAAACTTCAAGACAAGCATGATTTCAATCAAGTTCTACACCTAGATTAGCTCTCTCGAGTCAAAACCTATGTGAATAAATCATCTAAATGGAGGCCAATCACTTAGAAGCATTAAGCCAAGGTTGAAATCAACACATATGTATATTTATCTACCAAAAGAGAGGAATATTCAAGTTTTAATCCATACAAAGGGTAAGAAGAACCCTAGAATGAAAAGTTTAGCTACTCATATTCAAATACAAAGAGAGTCTAAGCAAAGAAACCGAATACATGAAGAAACTAGGAAGAAAAGAGAAGAAAAGAGGAAGAACCAAGGTGAAATCCCCAAAATCTCTCTTAGGTTGAGCACCCAAGCCTCCAAGATTGTCCAAATCTCTCTCCCAAGCTCTTCCCTTGTGTGCCCACTTGTTTCCTTAGGTCAAGAGTGTGTTTTTCGGCCCTTCCCTTTAGGTTAAATAGGGTTTTTCTGTTTCGAAATGTAAAACGCGCACTGTACTTTCAGCATTTTTTACGACGGCTACGGCCGGTTGCGACTTTCCACGGAAAGTCTGGCTGCGGCGCCAGACTTTCCACGGAAGTACCGTCGCGCCGCCAGTGACTTTCCACAGCCTGGTTGCACAGTTCTTCTAGCTTTGCACTGCTTCACCTCCTTTATTTCTTTCCTTGTTTCTTGGTTCTTATAGAGCTTCAAAACTTTTCTCCATCTTCCTACAAAAGAGGAAGCAATTATCAATTCTCAATTGAATCATAAACTCTATAATAACAAGAATTTCTTTGATTTTTGCCTTGTACTTTGATATGCACATTTTCCTCTATGACTTCATTTCTATGCACATTTTGAACCAAAAATCGGTAAAAGGAGAGAGAAAATGTCTGGAATATTGTCAATTTCTAAGAGTTAACAACCCTCCCCCTCCATCATTGAATATCATATAAAATAACTTTACCTTTTTTTTCTTTTATATGTCTCACTTGGTCCAATTCTCTCAATTTAATCTCCTTGTTCTTTGCAATCTTTTAAATTTTATGCTCTCTAGCCTTTGCCTCTAACTCCTTATAAAATTCTTCATACACTTTATAACGAGCTTCACTCACTACCTTCTTGGTCTTCTTTTTACTTTTCCTATGTACCATAGCTCACAACCCTTAATTTTCTAAGACTCTTCTCCCAGCTATTTAAGTTTCCTAGAGGCACAAGATATTAATGTTACAATCTCTCATTACGCCTACATCCTCCATATATATTTGCTAGTTAGAGTCCCAATATTTCAAGTTCCAAATATGATCTTGCTCTCGTGAACTAGCTTCTTTAGTTGCCTCTCTCCAAAAGATAGTGGTAGCCCTTGCCCATTTAACACTACATTCAAGTGACAATGCAGGAGCTCTTGCTCACTTCTTATTCTAATCGAGCCACACAACACATTACTTACAGGCAACGACATAGCACTAGAATAATTCTTCATTGATCTATATTCATAAAAGATTTGACAGGGTTTTATGTTGAATGTCAAGGCCTAACACAACCCTCCTCCTTTACCTGGGTTTTAGACCAGCTATAAAACATAGGCGAAATTGCAAAAAGAGGGTTTTAACACAAAGACTTCTCATGAGGTCTTAAGCATGCTTAATTGTGGAGTTTTGATGGGATTTGGTGCCTTAGTACTAGAATGATTGAACTCGAGTAAAGGAGATGCTGTATAAAGGAGAGAAAGTCTTAATGCAAGATACACCAGAAATTTGGGAAAGAGACTAGACAACTGAGAAAGGTAGAGAAATTTTCTTTTATCATCTTTTCTTATGGCGACGTGGGTTGATGAATGGGTAGAGGCGTTCCAGGTTGAAATCCATTACTTCATCTTCACTATCTTGTTTTTCTTTTCTTACTCTAAATGCCCAAAGAAAGCATATACCTTCATGGCCTTTGTCACACATCCATGTGCGCCTCAACACCAATGGCTAGAGGCTGTGCGGTCCAATCAGATTTGGATTGACTTATTTTGTTTTATTTTTTTTACTTTTCATTTTTCTTTCTTTCATCTTTTTTTTTCCTTTTTTGTTTGGTGCTTTATATTAACTTTTTGTTAATAATTACTATTATTTCACGCCAGTGGCGGAGCCATACTTATGCCGATGACCGCATGTACAGACATAAATTGAGTTTTTTTTCCTCCCTTCGAAAATCTCAATCGCCTCCACATTCTCATCAGCTAAATTTTGAGAATGAGATTGCACGGCACCGACACCTAGGTCATATTTTGAGACAAACTTGAGCTTCACCCTTCGCCACCGTTCTCTCCTTCTGAACCTGATCCTCGCCCTTCGTCGCCGTTCCTTTGCCGTCAAGTCCAGATTTAAACTTGAACTTCCGGCTTCGTTTGCCTTTGATAGACAATAGGTACGAATACGATTATGAACCTCTGTCTGTGATCTGTGTCTGAGCTTCCCGTGACCCATTCTTTTTTTATCAAATTTTTGTGCGTAACAATAGGCTTTGAGTCTTTGACTGATATTTTGTTTTATTCGATTTGCTTTGCTGCTGCCACTTGCCGATTTGCCATTTGGTTAAACTTTTTTAATTGACAATACGTTAGTGCGTCTTGTTTTTTTTTTCCTCGAAGTATGTGTTAGTGTGTCTTGGAGAGTTCGATAATATTTGAACTTATGAATATTTTGCACTCTACACTCTATGGATATTTTGTATACAATGTGAATTTTACTATATATACTAAATATATATATATATGTATATATATATATTTAATATCATAACGTATCCTAAAGTGTCAAAATTTAGATTTTTTTCCTTTTACGATTAATGTGTCGGAGTGTCAAGTTGTGTCATATCTCTTGTTGGTGCCGGTTCAACATAATTTAAAACTTTACTTTATCTTATCACGTTGGTAACTATGATAATGTGGCTGATGGTATTCGTGCGTTGTGTATACTGGAGATCAATCAAGCAAGATAATCACGCACATATTTACACTATCATAATAACACAATTTCATACTATTGTCATATACCAAATGCAACACGATTTATAGACATTTATTTTAAAGTTACAAGGAAAAATACTTTCTAAATGGGTTTCAGAGGGTTTAAAAGAACTCTGCTATGACTAGCTGATAGATGGAAAAAGTTTCAACTTAAACACTCAAATATTTGTCCATTCTTGTGCTAAATTAGACAGCGTC
Source organism: Acacia acuminata (assembly GCA_019022655.1). Classification (NCBI taxonomy): domain Eukaryota; kingdom Viridiplantae; phylum Streptophyta; class Magnoliopsida; order Fabales; family Fabaceae; genus Acacia; species Acacia acuminata. Next base: position 836,960 of record JAFJYI010000314.1, on the reverse strand, counting down.
CTCATAGATGAACCATCTTCACTAAGGGCTTTAGCAGCAGCATCTTTAAACACTTGAATTCTTCTTCGGAGCTCTTTGCCTTCATCACCTTCCATTAATATTTTCACAACTCTAGCAACTTCCTCTCTCTTTACAATCCCATTATTATTCTCGTCACCTTTGGGCCTCACTGCAACCTTAAATTGCTCAGTTAACATAACCGCATTCATCCTCTGCTCTGCAAATAAAGGCCACACAATCATTGGCTTGCCATAGACCATAGCCTCAAGCGTTGAGTTCCAACCACAATGAGTCAAAAATCCACCAGTAGAGTCATGTTTCAGGACCTCGATCTGTGGGGCCCATGATGGGACCACAAAGCCTAGACCTTTGGTTCTCTCTAGAAACACTTTGGGCACGTACGCTAGTGGGTTCTCCTTTTGTGCACTCAAATAAGCCGAATCAGCCGATCCACTTGGAGCCCTCACGACCCACAAGAACTTGTGGCCACTCATCTCTAACCCTAAGGCTAGCTCTTCAAGCTGGTCCTCTGACAATGTTCCACCACTCCCAAAAGAGACGTATAGAACTGAGTTTCGTGGCTGATTGTCCAACCATCTTAAACATTCCGAATCACTCTCACTTATGTTTGTCGATCTTGTCTGTATAATAGGCCCCACATCATAGACCAAAGGGTACTCGTTTTGATTACTTTCTTGTAGAGCTTTTACTACATCTGGTTCCAGGTCTACGAAGCTGTTCACTATGATACCATATGGTAAACGGAGTTGTTTGCATGCATGAAGGATTGTTTTGTAGGCTTCACTCGATCTTTCTAGAAATGGATCTGGGAGATCCTTGCCTTGAAAGCTTATGCAACCTGCATAAATCTTTATATCTTAATGCAATATATTCAATTGAAGTAGAAAGATTTCCCCTGAAAAACATGTCTTTTTGGGATTAGAAGTAACATGAATTTATTCGGCAACCTGGAAGTTTCAAGGGTTGTGATAAGTCTCGGAACCCGGTAGGAACCATCTCGTGATCCTCATCAAACTCTGGAAAATGGAGGCAGAGAGAAAGTGAAGTCGTTGCTGAAGGAAATAAAACATAAGACTTGAGTTTGAGTTCTTTTGCTATGTCTAATGCATCCATTGAGAAGAAATCAAAAACCATAGCAACAAGGCGATGAGTTGGAGAAGCAAACGAGGTCAAAGCATGACGACGAAGAGAAGGAAGAGAGAGTGTGACAGTTTGGTAAATTTGTGTTGCTGGATCTAGAGTTTTGAGGTCTTCCATGTTGATTTCTGGAAGAATAGTGAAGTCTATTTGTGGTGGTAGAGATTCGAAGATGGAATACGTAGTTGGAGAAGGAGGACCAAGTGTGGGGATGAAGAAGGAGATGTGGAAGTGAGGGTGATGAACGACGAGTCGTTTTGAGAACTCGATGAGTGGGAGGAGATGGCTAAAGCCTGGAGCTGGAATCATGGCAATGCTAGGGCTCTTTCTCTCCATATGGAAGAGTGATAGCTTAGGGGCTTGGGAAACTAAACTGGTTTATGGACTTCTATTGATGGCTTTTTATATAATTTTTTAGGTTTCTTTTTGTTCCATTTTTAAATTATAAACGAATAATTTTTCTTCTTAGTACTCCCTCCTTCATTTTTATAAGGAAGGATCTCTCTTAAAGAGGTCGTCCTTAATATAAAAGGAACAAATTCCTTTTGTTTGAACATTTTAAGCTAGTTTTTTTATTTTTTATCCTCATTAAATTTATATCATCCATTATCTCCCTATAATAAATTTTGTACTTATATATCTATTTTATAAATAAGGGTATATTTAAAAATAAAAATACATATCCTACATATTTATTACTTTTAGCTAACATTTTGATTTGTATGATTATAGTAGTTATTTGTATAAAAAGTATCGGAGGGAGTAATTTTTATGATACATAAGTTAAGGATATAAGGATAAGCATTATTTACCTATTTCATCTGAACCGTTTAGATCTAGATTTTATTTTTTATACTTTCTATTTTAAAAAAAAAATTATTTTAATAAGTAGAAAATATAAAACAAAAATAATCTTTAACTAATAATTTTTTATTTAAAAATCACAGGTTTGAACAATACAGATAAGAGAAGTAAATGGTTCCATCCAAAACGAGTTCCCATGAGTTAATGATAAGATGGGGTATGCTCAATGCTCATAAATCACTTTCGCTCTGTAATTCTTTCGTGCAGTGCAGTGTACAGAACCAATCGAACTAGTGCAACAAGATAAGGACATGAGCAAGACGTATTCAAATTTTCAACCTCCCTCGAAGGTGGGGCAATAATTACCTAAAAGACGCGGTAAGCAATAATTACCTAAAAGACGCGTTAAGCAATAATTACCTAAAAGACGCGTTAGTTCAAGGATCTTTTTGTTCTGTTTTGCGGGATAGAGTCCATTCAATTCATGTATTCATGGTGCTAATTATACGGTTTTGACCCATTTTATCTCTAAAATTTATAATCCATTTTTTAAAATATTGACATTAATCACATATGGTTAGGGGTATTCAATTTAAGAGTAGTTACAATGCTCATAATTAAAAAGAATATTTTAAGAAATTTACATTTATAATAAATAATTAGCTGAACTAATTTTCTTTTCACAAATTAGTTATCTAGGTTTTATAAATTATAATTTACTATTATCACTCTACAGTTTACATTTTAAAGATCATTTTAAGATCAAGTTTTAATTAAATTAATTTTCTTTTGATGAAACTATCACTTCTCATTAATCCATCTTAATTCGGCTATAAATAAATAAATAACCTAAATTAAAGTAGCTTCAAGTTGGATATTAACTTGGTTCAAGTCCACTCATATGTAGCCCTACTCAATACTTCATTTGGTCTTTAATATAAAACATATTTACATAATCTGATTAGATTGAAAAAGTTAGTAAAGTTAATTAATAATATACATATATATATATTTCTAAAATACCCTAAACATTTTCCTTAATTATTTCATTCTTTCTTCCTTGATTATTGTTGAGGAAATATTAATAGTAATAAATTAGAAAAGATTGGAAAATAATTAAATTGTCTTATATCCATGACTAAGATCAACTCTTCAAATATGACATATAGAGAAAGTAATTAGTAATGCACACACATAGATTGATATATTGATTTACATTTTTCACCATCTATTAGCAGCACGAACAATGAGTCTTATTCCATTGCGTGTGATCAACTTGATAGATCCGATAATGTCATTATACTCTTGTAATAATCAAATTTTCAGATATAATGTTAACTAAAAAGTCCTATTCAAAGACATCAATGTCATAGAAACCAAATGAAATTGTACCTTAGAAAGCTCCGTGGCATGGCAAGTTTTTCAAATAAGCATAACCTTGTAATTGAGATCATCAAATTCAATAGAAACAATAACTTATCTCATAAGTTGGATGTGGTCAACTACATGAATCGTACAATACTATTGTGTTCTATCAACAATTCAATCTTTAAATAAATTGTTAATCAAGGTTTGATCTATTCAATAATTTTATTGAGTCTTCTCTTCGATTTTCCTCTATTCCTTTTCATAAAACTCTATACTACTTTATCTATCCTTCTCACCGAGCATCCAATATACTCCTTTGGTCCTATTGATAGAGCAAAGAAAAAATACATTTTTCTTTCCTATTTAATTATAAGTAACATCATTAAACTTTTCATATAAATATACAATTTTTCCCTTCTTATATTATTTTATTGACTTTGTTCTCATAGGTACAATATATATTAAATAGGTATAAAGTGAAAAATTGTTGAATATTAAGGCAGAATTAATGATATCGGCTTAGGAGGGAAACATAAGACGCGTTATAAGGGCTAGGTATCTCTCACTCTCAACGCATTTTAAAAATTGTGCAGGAGGACGGGGCCCCAAAGCAAACAAAATCAAGAGTAAGGTCTTTGGGATATTACAATTGATATCCCAACCAGACTTGGGTCGATGTGGGCCAATGTTCTAGTCAAGGTGCTCAGCCTGTAAGAATGTGGAGTGTGATGTGCCACATTGGCCAAAGAGAGAAATAAAAGATTCCTTATAAGTATCTTAATACCTTTCACTCTCGATGCGGTTGAAAAATCAAGGGGTGATGAGGCCCTAAAGTGAACAATATCAAGAGTGGAGTGCTAGGATGTTTCAAAGCACCTAGGCTATGATTGTCTAAAAATAGAGATAGAGAGCAAGATCGACTAGGCGCAAGAAGGAGGGCCTGGGCACCCCGTTGTTGATAGCAAAACAAACTCCGTTTGATGGCAAAACGAATGATTGAGTTAAACCTAAAAATTTTATAGTTTTGAGCATATATACCTAATGAGTCATATTTATGCCATGTTTTCCCTGTGTGCTTTGACTGCTTTAAATGGTGAATCTGAGCTTAATTGTATTTTATCTAATAAAATGTGTTAGAATTCATTCATATAGGGAAATAGAGAATAGATTCTATAAACTATTGCATTCACCTTATTATCCCGCACATATGCATAAGAAAGGGATTACTTTATGGTTTACTATGAAAGTGCATAACAAAGCGGATATAATGCTACATCATATGGTATCCTTACTTATGCTAGCAATTCGATGCGACCACTATGTTGTAGCATCGTAAGTGATGCAGAGTTATTCGCTTTTTATGTTGACCTTTCCTCGAGGGTTTTTTAGGAATTTAATATAGGTCGTCAAGGACGGACGTTTCGATGGCGGTTGAATTGATGAAGATTGAAATGGAAGATGTGGAGAATCAAAGAGAACATTTGAAGAATCCCACATAATTGAAAGATGATCAATCAACTAAAATCTAGGGATTGGGCCCTAATAGATTTGGAAGGCCCAACTCATTAGATGTACGACGCGAAAGGACCTGACTATAAGGAGAAGGCACGGCTAGACGTAAAAGGTTGTCGAAGTCGAGAGAGTAAGTACAATTCGAATGCGACTAGACTCACACCGAAAGAATGAGAGAATCATCGAGAGAGAGTTGTAGAAGAGACCCGATTCTTCAATGAAGTTAGACGGACTATAGAAGACATAGAGATGTCGCATGACAGGACATTCCCTACGCTGTCGACCATTCTGATGAGCTTCTCTATTTTTCTTATTTTCTTCTTTAAAATTTTCATGGGCTATTTTGATGTAATCTATTTTGTGTTTCCCTCATCAATCATGAAGTAAATTTTTGTTGGTTGAGTGAGGATGGATTTCTAAGTTGTAGAATGAAACCAATTTGCTAAGCCTTTTTTTTAATATATTCAGTTTGTTTAACAATGATTTAACATCTTGTCTGTTGTGGCCGATAAGTGGCTAGATTAGTAGCCTTGGCTTACTGAAAGGGAGTCGAGGTTAGACCTCTATTAGACAGTGTTTGCTGGGCAAGCTTGTGCAGGGCTTGACCTAAACTGTAGGCTACAGGAATGGGTCTACCTCTCTTAACCAAAATACCTAGGTTAAATTGACATCCTAAACTGGAAAATTGCCATAGGAATATGGGAGAAGTAGAGCAATGGGTGTACTTACGGATGCAGACGCTTCTGTATAGGTTAGTGATGAGTTAGCTAAATAACGTTGTGAAAGGCATTTTGTTGTAGCATTGTGAAAGCTGTGCAGCAAAATGCTATAGCATTGCGTCACATGCAAACTAGGGGATTAATGCAACTTATGATAAAATCCAAACTCAGCCTATATTTTTAAACTGATATCTTTCAACTGACTTCTGATCACTCATTTATTTGTCATTAGTAATAGCTAAAACAAACAAACCAACTCTAGTCTCTTCAGACACAACTTTCATGGGAAACCGGCTTCATATTGGGTATTGATTTGTGAGACGATAACTCTACACACTCTTTATTATTTGTTCGACTAGTTCACTTGCCACAAGGAAATCGACTAAAACATTTTTGGTACTGTTGCCGGGGACTGAAAATACCTTTTATGATTGTAAGTTTCTTTCTGATAAGTTGTGTTTTACCTCACTAAACCCACTCTCTCTATCTCTAAATTTTCAGGTACCTTATGTAGTGTATGCGCAACTCGTCCTCTAGCCTTACGATTCTGAAATTGAACGAACCTACAAGCATAGGCGCAAAAAGCATAGACGAATGGGTCGCCTTAGTGACTCTGCACGCATGGCGGAGGCACATGTCAATCGAGATCCAGATCTAGAAAAGTGACGCCTACTCAATGGGGACAAGAAAAACTTTCTTCAAATTACAAAAATTGCTCTTTTATTTTTGAAAATTCGATTTTGTAAAATATTCTGAAAAGTATTTATAAATCATATCTTAAAATTCCTTTCATTGACTTTTTAATCGTGTCACCTAAATTCATATATAAAACAAGATTGTTTAATGAACATGAAAACAATAATCAAATCAAAATTTCAACCAGAATGATCTGTTAACAACTTTTATTTTAACTCTACAAATTAAATCTCAAAAGCATCCACAAAATAGAACCATGTTTCAATCGCATATGAACATGAGAAGCATACATTAATTATTTCATTTTATTTGTTATAAACTCTATAAACATACTTTCATATATGTAGAAATAGGAAGCGCGCTTCCATTTTAGCCACTTTACTTTGTGCTTAATATCTCAACAATCTTAAAGAGACATGCATGTTTCCTTATCCCTGTTTAGACATGTCACAAAAATTCTTTTTAACAAAACAAGCCTCATGATTTACAAATCGCTCTAACATGTATAATGCGTATAATGTCTGTCATTTTTAAAAGTTCCAGTATCAAAGTTAACTAGCTTAACTACTACGTAATTTTGTTAACATCAGCGCCACATGCTTATCTCTTCAACTTAATTTAGTTCCTTTCTCAAACATTTCATGAAGTAGGCACAGGCACTGCCGGCAAGTAAAAGAGGAGAACAGCGATGAGATCCCCTTGAATCTTCTTTTCTCTTGTTTCATACCAGTCGACTGATCATAAGGGAAAATTTACAGCAAGCAATTTAAGTATTAATCAAGAATTAATTAATTATCTCATAAATTTTTAGGGCCATCACATCTGCATACAACGAATAAAAAAAATTAAATAAAAATGAAATTATTATCCTATTTTATTTTCAGGCCATTACAGTTCTTGACTTGAGAAAACTTTTTCAAGTATCTTTTAAATCCTAAAGTAGCACATTTATTCATTAAGAACATCTATGAAAGGAGGCTAATTGATTGTTAAGAAATATAAGGGGGCTAAGTAATCATAGGCTCCATCTTATCCTTGAAGCCAAAGAGTCAATTGTTTTTATTCACTTCTAATTTTTAAAATAGATCTCCATAATTTCACTATTTCATCCAAAATTTGTTTTAGATCAACTTAATTGAATTTACTAAGTCTTTTGTTTGATTATTTTGCTACATAAATCTTCATGAGAACGATATTCACATATCACTTATTACTTAACACAACATGTGCACACACTACTAGAAAATGCAATATTTACGACGGAATTTACGAGATAATTTTTTCCCGTCGCAAATTTTGATTAATTTGTGAGGGAAAGGTGAATTTTGCGAGAGAAAATTAGTTACCCTCGCAAAAATGACCGTTTTACGAGGAAACCAAAATGGGGCCATTTTACGAGGGATATATTTTTCCTCGTAAAAAGGTCAATTTTACGAGGGAAACTTGATTTCCCTTACAAAATGGGGCTGTTTTGTGAGGGAAATAAGTTTCCCTCGCAAAAATCACCTTTTTGTGATGGATACTTATTGGGAAAATCCTTTTGAGGGACCATTTTGGCAAAAAAAAAACCCAAAAAGGACCTAAGAATCTCACCATCTCGAAAGGTCCCTTGGTCCTTTTTGGGTTTGTCGGAATTTTGGTGAGTTGTAAATGAGGGCGATATAGTTGTTAACCGGGACTGATATTGTTGTAAATGAGGCGATTTAGTTGTAAAAAAATTGTTGTAAATGAGGCGATTTAGTTGTAAATTTTTAATGAATTTATCCCGAGAAAAGGGCCAGGGGCCTTTGCGGGATTGTCGATCTTAGGTCCCTTTTTGGTTTTTTTTTTACCAAAATGGTCCCTCAGAAGGATTTTCCCATACTTATTTCCCTTGCAAAATGTTGGTGAAAATCATTCCATTTTTTTGAGGGACCTTATTTTCCTTACAAAGTTACTTACTTTTGTGAGGGAAAAAAGAGTTTTTCCTCGCAAAAAAAGTCAGGTTTGCACCTTTAACCTAGGCAGTCGATCGTTTGGCTCCATTTACCTCAGATCCGCCGTTCTCGTCTCCGTCAGTGCGCCTCCGAAAGTGTGATACTCCTTGCTCGTCTCTCACACCACGGCATTTCTTGTATTGAAACTGAAATGGCCACTGTCGCTGCAGCTCGAGGAATTGGCGTAGGAGTGACGAAGCTTTACCAAAGACCCAATCATTTCACTCCAACCACAGCAATAAGTCGCTCTTTTTAGGTCACAAAGTTCGAAATAAACCCTCCGTTACAGAATCTCCATGCAATGGAAGAATCGCAACATTCTCGAACCCTAAATCGTTCGTGGCCTGTGCTTTGGGAGGCGAATGGCTCGATTCGATTCACCACCTATTTGTGGGTGTCGGTGTTGGGCTTCCTTGCACAGTTATTCACCAACTATAAAAGTACTAGTGACTATTCTGATGTTTTGATTTTTATCTAGTCTTGATTTAACATATCAAATTGGAAAATTATGGTCATAGCTCTTCTCTGCTTCTGCATATGTTATTGATTTTGGTTCACTTATTTTATTTTTATTTTTTTTCCTTTTTTATTTTGGGGGGGGGGGGGGGTGGTTTCAGGAGGTTTTGCGTTGGATCAGACATGTTGTTGAGGAGGTTGGAACTCCGCACATAAGTACAGAACAACTGAAAGACTATGTTCATAAAACATTGAATAGTGGTCAGGTAATTTAGTGTGTCTTATTCAAAGAAGAATTTGAAGTCTTTTTATTATTCTGCAAATGAATCTAGGGTGCATTCTTTTCTGTGTGAATCTGGAGCTATAAATTTTGATTTTGTTCCTGCTGATAAGAATTTCTCAAATAATATCATGTATCTGTTTGCGCTCAAAGATTTTTGCTAAATTAAGATTTACTGTCTCATAATAAAAAATTTCTGCAGAGAACACTGGGAAACTTGATAGGGTTGGCTGTTTTGCTTTTGAATTTGCAGGTTATACCTGGATATGGGCATGGAGTCTTACGCAAAACAGACCCCAGATACACATGCCTGAGGGAATTTGCATTGAAGCATCTGCCTGATGATCCACTGTTCCTGCTGGTATATCACTTTCCGTATTGGATTGTGTTAATTAGGGAGTGCCTTCTTACGGCAAAACCAAGGTTTAGTTTCTATAAATCTGCTTGATTTATTTTTTTCTCCATGATTACTACAGGTATCCAAGCTGAAAGAGGTTGTGCCTCCCATTCTTACTCAGTTAGGCAAGGTAATGTTATGTCTATTTTTGAATGAATGTTAAATAAAGAAATCCTATGGAAGATATCATCTTATTTTTTATTGAACGCAGATTCATTTGTGCGTATTATGCATCTTGCCATCTACTTCCAATTATGATAATTTATGAATTAAATACATCGTTGGCTCCTCAATATTGACAGAATAATACTTGTTTGTAAGGATAGTTGAAAACAGAAGAGGCTTTGGACAACTCCTGACGAGAAGAAAGGATTCCTAATTTAACCTCAGCTTTCATTGCATATTGTATCATGGGATTTTTGGTCTTTATTGAGTTTCTTATAATTATTGGTATAGCCCCCTCAGCTTGTGTTAGGACATTTAATTAGAAGGAAAATTGCTGATTTTACTTTTATACCTGTAGGTACTTCAGGCCTCTTGAATTCAAACTATTATTTAGCTTGTGTTAGGACATTTAATAAGTATGAGATGTATATATATGCAGATTGGTATTTCTGTGTAAGTGAAGTTGTGTATCTAAACCATGATTCTGTTGGTGAACCGTTGTGCATTTTTGTGTTTTTGTTTTGTATTCTGAAATGAAAAACAATAAAGATATCGGAGAAATGATTTCTTTTAGAAAACATCAATCTTTCGTAGCCATATAATTTTTAGTAATTGATATGTTTAATAATGCAAAATATTTCTTCCATTGAGGGATCTTGAATTAGTGCTATTAGTCATGGACACTGCTATTGTGGTTAACTTGGCTCTGTTTGTACTCATGAAAAGAATTATTTCCATCTGATGGCCATGATAGAAATATTTATAATTACCTCCACCTTCTGGATTTCTTGGTTCTGATATTTAGATAGTAAATAGTTTTTTTTTTGGCAATAATAAATAATTATTCATCCTATTCACATACTTCCAAAGCCACTGTATAAACTGTGTCTCAACAAGCATCCCTGGTAAGGGGGAGACCATCTTTTTCAACAAATGGTTAATGATTCATAAATTTCCACCAAACCCACTGAGCTTCAAGTGCTTCTTCCTGCATGGCATAGCTGAATATTTTAGTTGGACAGAGCATTGATGCGAAACTGTGACTTTTGCCTTGTTTTCGAGCAAGAAAATGATACTGACAACTTCTGTTCTTTTCCTGCACTGGGTAAAATATGTCGGGAGTACTGCCATCTCCTCCTCTGCCTTTTAAATTCTTAGTTAGCATGCTTTTGATGTTGCTAAATCTTGTCTTTGGCTCTTAAGGCTATCAAAAACAATTCAGCAGTTGAGAGGATGTCATGGTATGTTTTATATTATTTATAGTTCTTTTCCTTATATTCATTTTAAAAAACAAACATCCTTGGTAAGGGGAGTCTAGTCAACAAGTGGTTAATTGGCCCCATATACATCGGTTTTTCCACAACTAGTGCTGGTGGTGATTCCTCTCGCGATGGGAGCTGTGTGATTTAAAGGTAAGCACGGCTAATTAGGAATAGTGCCTGTCTGCCGTGCCATTTAGGATTATACTATTAGTTGTTTTTTTTTTGGAAGTGTTTGAGTTAACTCTGGAGTGACAAAGTATCTTCTATTTCCCCTTTGTGATCAGAATTTTCTCCTGATTGTATTTTCCTTTCTTTTCTTTCTTTTAATCATACAGGTTCGATTGGTTACAGACAAAAACACAAATAATAAACTGACGGCGAGTGAGCAAGGAGAGACGATTAATGAGATGCGGCACTTCTCTAGTCCATATTGAAGGACAAGGGTATGGGGTTGTCTCCTAGTGGTCATGACGATACTGGTGATGATGATGACCAGGCTGCTGTTTAGACCTTTTTTTAGTTCATTTTGGTCGCCACATTATAATTTGTAATATTTTGTTTTTGTTATGTAAACTCTTATGATTGTTAGAATTTATTTTTATAATATATACCAGTCTTTTTATTTTCTAATTGTTAATATTTTTTGAAATTATTTTATTATTTTGATTATTTTATATTTTTTTAAAGAAAATTCAAATTTTGAGAGGGAAAAATTTTCCCTTGCAAAATTCTGGAACTTTGCTAGGGAACACTTTTCCCTCGCAAAATTTGAATTTTGTTCTCTCGCAAAATCCAGAATTTATGAGGGAAAAATGCTTTTTTGCAAGGGAAAAGTGATTTGCGAGGCCCATTTTTACGACGGATCTTATTCCGACCATGATAGTCAAAATCGCACTTAAAGCGCAAAAAACGCCGCTTTTATGCTTTTTTTCCGGTAAAACGTGTTACGTGGTGGAAAAAACGCACCAGAGGTAAAAGCGTAAAATGCGCCGCTTTAAAGCGTAAAAAAGCAACGTTTTTGCAAAAAGCGCCGAGTTTACTAAGGGACTTAAGTAAAAGTTTTAAAAGTTCTGGAGAGGGACTAAAGTGAGAATTTTCAAACTATTTTGGGGCAGAACTGAAATTTCAAAAACATCTAGGTCATTTTCTGTAATTAATGAATAAAGATCATTTTACCCCTAATTACACTTAATTCAATACAAATGTTCCTAACTCAACTTAGTACTTAATCCTACAATAATGTCCTAGAAAATGTATTAAAAATCCCAATTTAATCATATAAAATCATATAAAAAATATGGTTTGATCAATGACAATGTTAGACATTTTGATTGATATTGCATTGATCAGTATATGTGTCATGAAGGCGGTACCTTATATACATATGCGGGTAAAAACCCCGTTTTATTTTACGATTTTACGTTTTACGATTTTTCATTCTCCTTCCGTTTTTACGTAAAAACTACGCTTTCATTACCATGATTCCGCCGCAAATTCTGTTGCGAACTGGTTTTGCGAGGAAAATTGCTTTTTTTCGAGGGAATTTTTTCGCCGCAAAAACCAATTTTTTTTGTAGTGACATGCTATAACTAACTTAGCATATAGATAAGATTTAGAGGAATAGTATATTATATTATTGAAAATTATGTAACAAACTATATTACTCGCATGCAGTGAATGGTATAGTTGCCCCCTACCTCCACATCAATATATATGAGCCCACTCTAGCTTAGCTTGCATATATTGAAGAATAAGCATGTGGTCCAAGTCCTGTGAGTGAAAGACAGCGAGCTCGAATAAATTGTTATAGAGAAAAGTGTACAGGGTTAAATGGGAGGAATTGACAACGCATAACCTTATTATTATATAATGAACGCATTATGATGAAATGAAATAAGAACTTTCATTTTATTATAATCGTTGCAATTTAAATATCAATGCTATCATATTAGTGTAAAATATAAAACTCATAACAAATATAAATATAAATTATAGATATGGGAAAACACAGTTTTTTATTGGAAAAATCCTGAAAAAATATCAAAATCCCAAATTAGAGTTTCGAATTTCAATATTTCAAAATCCGTAGGAAAAAACATCATTTCCCCTCACTTTTAATTTCTTAAAGACCACCTAAGCACCCTTCACCGATGGCAAGTCGCCGAAGATCTAGCACCGGCAGCCCCTGAGACCAATCACCAGAGTTCAAGCGGCCTAATAATAATTTTTAAGTTTTTTTATTTAAAAGTAATAAATAGTAAAACCAAAGTAGTAAAGAGGGTTCATATTGATAATTATTTCCTAATAACTACTCGTCTTTTGTTATTTACTACTTTGGCTAGCTTTGGCAAAGTTCTTAATACAATTTTTGAATTTTTGAAACAAGGGCAATTAATATTAAAAAAAAAAAAAGTAAATAGAGAAATAAAAGTAGTCAGGCAATAGAAAAAAAGAATGACCTTGTTTACCTAGTAGTTTCACTATTAACTACTATGTTTTGCTATTTTCTACCTTTTTTCTATGAGCTTTGGTGATCGGTTGCCGACGAGGTCACCTATGGCAGAGCACCGGCGGCCAGCCAGCAAGGGCGGCTTAAAAGTTTTTTAAATTATGAAAAAAAAAAAGAGTGCAATGATGTCTTTTTAACAACATTTCAAAATAGTTTATTAGAAGTGATTTGGAATTATTGAAATTCAACACCCTAATTTGTTCTTTTCATTATTTTACTATCATTTCCCCTTTTTATTCCTAAAATTTTGATCAATTTGGGTCAAATTTCTTATAATATTTTTTTACATGAAAGTGTACATTTAGTCCTTTTAATTTTATTCTTAATTTTGTAAATAATCTTTTTAGTCTTCCAACCCTAATATTGTTTGTATCAAATGATGAAGTTAAATGTTAACCCATAATATATTTCTTTTGTAAGGTTTTTGTTAACATTTACAATTTCAATATCAACATTTTGTTAATAAACCAATAGTGTCGGGGTTAGACGAGTAAAATAACAGGCACTTCATAAAATTAAAGGACAAAGATAAAATCTTATATGAAGTCAGGACAAAAAATGCATTTTTACCATATTTTTTTTCTTCCTATTTTGCAATTAATCATTAAAATAATGGTCAGATTTGATCAGATCTGGAGAAAATGTGTGACTTTTATGGTAATAATGTATAACGGATGGGATAATGATATTTGTAATTTCCCAAATTTAGCTTTAAATGAATGATTTATAGAATATTAAGGAGCCTAAAAGGATTAATTAAAGCCTCAAGAAAATAAATTTATTAAGAACAGCTTATTTTTGGGTAAGAGAATCCAGAAAAATATGGAAAAGAATTATTATTAAATATATATAAAGGCCCAAAATAATTAAGAAAAACTCAAAGACAATTTTTAAAAGCTGATTCCTAAAATCAAGGCTCATTTGTTGGGCCATATTTTAATTAGGAAATAGTAGCTTATGGATTATTGATATAAAAAAATAAAAAAAAAAAAAAAAAAAAAAAAAAAAAAAAATAAAAAGAAAAAAGAAGCCAGGCTTTCGATCGGTTAAAAATGAGTCAACACCGCACGCGTCTCCTCGCTTCAGAATTCTTCTGCCACACGACAATCCTTTTTTCTTTCTTGTAGGGCAAGCTCCTTATAGGGCAACTTTCTCTATGGAGCAAGCTTTTCCCTTTCTTCTTAAATACTCTCTTCCGTTGTTCTAAATAAAAGATATAATTAATTTTTTTAAGAAATTAAAAAAATTAATTAAATTATTTTAAAATATTTATATTTATCATTTTTTTCTTTAAATTACTAGCTTATAAACCGATGTCCTAATTATAGGAATATTTTTATAATGCAAATTGCACTATAAAAGTGTACCTATAATTAGGACCGGATGTAGTATATAATTTAGTATAGAGTAAAATACTCTAACCACCTTTCTATTTTACTTCAATTACATAGACATCTCCTATATTTTAAAAACATACACTTTAGTCCAAATTATTAACATTGTTAAAGAATATTCTAAAAATATTCTTCAAGTATATTTTTAAATTAAAAACTATATTAAAATAAATGTTGTTTTCTAATTTACCCCTCATTATACCAAATCCTAATTTATCTTTTAATATTGATGTTCATTATGATCTATTTGATATTTTTACTAAATTTAATTTGGAATACTGTTTATGTGGTCAATATTAAAAACTTGTTTAAAATTTGAGTAATTATTTTTAAGGATATATGTTTAGTGAAATCTTCTTAAAAAGTTTAAATTATAAGATAATAATATGTGAATCTCATAGTAATATCATTTTATAATGGCAAAAACACTTCTCATGTTGTAGGAGAAGTGTTTTCTCATGTCACATATACATAAAATAGTGGGACCCACATATATATGTAATGCTAATTACATATATATGTGGGTCCCACTATTTCATGTGTGTATAGGAATCTTCTTCTTCTCATATAACATGAGAAGTTTAAACCCTTTTTATAATTATATAACTTAATTGAGCATTGTGTGTATTATTGCAAAACATCATCATCATATGTATTTAAAAATTCAACGATAAGTTCTTAAAAAACAAAAGAGATTAAACATTTATATTTATTAAAAAATCAAAATTTATAATAATAAAATTAATTAACTTTATAATATGATCAATTTAAAAGTATGACGAAAATTTAAAAATATATATTAATTTTTTTTTACTTTGAATTTTATATGTGATTAAATGATTATTTTTTTTTTTTGCTAAAGATTACATGATTATTAAGTAATATTTATTTTAAGGAGGGGTATTTTGGTCAAAATAATGAGTCAATATTGTGATTTAACAGTCAACTAACGGTTGGATTGATGGAAGTTGAATCTTAAAAGTAGAGAGAGGTTTATGCCACATATATTTTGATTTTAAGGGAGGTTCATATAGGCTTTTAAAATAGAAGGGATGTCTCTATAATTTAGAGTAAATAGAGGGGAGGTTGATGTATTTTACTATTTAATATAATGATTCAAAACATATGATCTGATTAAATAACTTATTTAACTTTCTTAGAGCCGTTTGGTATGGGGAAAATTTAAGGAGGGAAAGGAATTTAGAGGAAAAGAAGGGAAGGGAAGGGAAGATTTTGAAAAATGAGGGAAGATGAGTTGTTTGGTAGGAAGAAAATGTAGGGGTGATAGTTGGTAAAGAATAAAGAAATGTCTATTTTACCCTCAAACGTAATTAATTCAAAATAAAAAAGAAAAATAATTTTTTTTTGCTAAAATATATTTTTTATAAATATATATCAAAGTTTGAACTTCTGTAAAAAAGAAAAATAAATTTTTTTGCTAAAATATATTTTTAATAAATATATATATTTTTAATATTTGAATTTGAGGGGTAAATTTGTCAAAAGTGTGAACCACACGTGGGAAAGGTGAAATTCCTCCAAATTTGGAGGGATTTGATCTTCCCACATATGAGGAAGATTGATGCGCCGGGAAGATAGGTTTTACGGGAAGATTGGTCCAAAATGCGTATCAAACGAGGGAAAATTCTAATTTTCCTTTCCTTTCCCATGGATTCTTTGTACCAAACGGGCCCTTTAATATATATATATATATATATATATATATATAAAGGTTAACTATGTCTTATTTCTAGGATTAGAGGGAGTACTACGCATCAAAGGAGGGAGAATGCGAGAAACCGAGAGATATTGAGAGAGAGAGAGAGAAGAGGATATGAGCGTGGGAAAAATCAAGAGTGAAGGAGACGATGAGGTGTAGAAGCAAATCTCTGGGCATATTAGTTTGGGAATCAAGGTAAGTCTAAGTCTCTTCTGTCTTTAATCTCTGGATTGAATTATGTTCATCACCCGAAGAATTTCCTCTGATTCTCTTGCCGTTATTATGTTGAAAGATGTGTGAAGATGTTGGCTATGTGTGATGGATGGTGATTTGCAAACTGTAACCCCCTTTGATATATTTAGACACACACTCATATAGAGTGTCGATCCTGCGATAATGGAAAAAATGGATATGTTAAAAGAAATATATTAAGTATAAAATTATGGGTAAAGGATGATATTAAAAAATAAGTGAAATACACTTCTCATGTTGTATGAGAAGTATATCATCATGTCATAGATACTTCGATTTCCGTGCTTGAGTTTCTTTTTTTAAAAGGATGTGGGTCCCACTATTTTATGTGTGTAGGAAGAAATTCCTTTTCATATGACATAAGAAGTTTAAACCCATAAAATAATACGAGTATTAAGAAAATATTTTCCTTATCAAGTAAAACTATATAGAATTCAAAATGGAACATTTATGTTTAATATAAAGGGATAGATTATTCTACTTACTTTTACCTACCCTTTTAATACCGTTATATTATAATCTCATCCAACGGCGAAAATTTAAAGATAAAATAAACCTTTTTACCCCTTCTTTTCTCCCACGGCCTCTCACGCTCTCTCTCTCTCCTCCGCTGACTTCCCTTGCAAAAAGTAGAGAAGTATAAAACTGAACTTTCTTGGTTAATTGATCTGTACGCAATCAAACTGAATTAATTGATTAATCCCTTTCAAAAGTTCGCAGTTAACGAAATGCATTAGAACAAAAGAAACAAAAAATTATTTCGCTAATTCCGATGTTAAGAAACAAAATGTTAACGATTGGGATGTTCAATGATCCTACATTTGGTACATTGTATGAAAATGCAATTGAAAGGAAGAAAGACAAAGAACAGTTATGAAGACCTCGCTGTTGGTGGTTCGAATTGCTAATTTAACTTTTGAAATTCGATATAATCTGCGGAAATTTTCTTTCGATTTTCTTTCTCCGTTTCCTAGAATCCAAACAAAGGTGAATAGAGACTAAACTGCAACAGAAGATGCATGTGAAGTTGAAGAATACCTCGCAAATCTGATCGAAAGAAGAGAGGAGAGAGTCCATTTCAAGATCCCTGGTTGCCGCAGAGGAGAGAGAGAGGGGGGTGGGAGGCAGTGAGAGAGAGAGGAAGGGTAAAAGGGTTTATTGTGAAGAATATTAAAATTAATGGGATATCCACGAATATATAATCAAATTATTGAAAATGTTCTTGAAAATATAAATAACAGAGAAATATTAAAAATACAATTTAAAAGGAAATTAGAATTATTGTCAAGAATATGACAAGATCATTAAACTATATACTCATATGAAAAATATAGAGGTAGAAAATATCATGCACTTGTAGACACAGGAGCAAATTTAACTATAGCAAAATAAAATATTTTACCAACTGAAATGAGGAAAAGAATTAAATCAGGAGGAAAAGAAATATGTATGATATAATTAGAAGCTAAAAATATACCTATATAAATTGGACAATACGAATTATTAATTAAAAATCTAAATCAATATAATGAACCTTCATGTGATATAATTCTAGGATTAGATTTCTTAGAACAATATTATCCTTATCATTTTTAAAAAAAGCATTAATATTAACAACACTATATAATCACCAAGCATAGGGAATTAGAATCACAAATCCATATAAAATGAAAGATGAAAAATTTCTGAGGACAAATAAAGTACAGTTTCTACAAAATAATTACCCAATAAAAATAGAAGATATGATAGCAACTTTAACAATAATTGAAGAAACAAAATATTGAACAAAGAATTTCAGAAAATTATGATGAAAATCCTTTAATTCATTGGGAAAAATCTAAACCAATGGCAAAAATAGGGTAAAGGAATTAATTGTAAATCTTATCCTTGGATAGCTAAGGATAAAGAAAAATTTATAATGCATATAAATGAAATGAAAAAATATGACTTAATAGGGGAGAGTAGATATGAATATTTACCGCTTGCAATGATTGTAGTAAAATTTAGTGAAGAAAGAAGAGGAAAATCTAGAATGGTAATACATTATAAGAAATTGAATAGTATAGCTATAAGAAATAGATATTCTTATAGGTTTTGCAACTGGAAGAAAGGGTTGCGAGAGAGAGCAATTTTAGGTTTCAATGCAAAGAAGAGAGGATACAGTGAGCGAGTTGTATTTTGGTGCTAATCTTTTTTATCAGATATTCTTAACTACAAGTCTTAAAAGTTGACCTTTTAGACCAATAGTTTAAAGAGTTCTTTATATTTATAGTAGACATTTTCAAATTAAGATTATATAGCACTTTTCAACAATGTCTTTTTTTGGCTTACTCTATGAGCCTGTCATTTTTGTTGCTAATATTGTTTGTATCACACACTTCCAGCCTTATTAGTAGCATTTATTCTTATATAAGATTTTATTGATGCTACTGAAACTGAGATGATTGATGAAGTCATTAAAACTATCACAAAGAAGTTAGGTAACAACAGATGCCTATTTCACTACTAGAAAAGAATGAAATGGCGATAGAGTTTGCGATGGAAACAATTTCGTTACAAATTGTGCCTATATTTGTGACTAATATATAAATCCATTACAAATTGGAAGTTTTGTGACGATGTTAGCTCTTTGTCAAAGGACACTGTTTTGCGACGGAATAGGCATTCGTCATAAAACAACTTAAAAAAGGACGTCATTTTTCGACGAAAAAGGGATCAATCTATCCGTCACAAAACGGCGTCATTTTTTATTTTATTTTGCGACGGATAGGTTGATCTGTCACAAAACAGCGTAAAAAATGATGTTGTTTTGCGATAGATAGGCGGATCCGTCCAAAAGTTAGTGAATTTGTGACGGAAACCTCTTCCGTTGTAAATCGTCACATAAAATTTCAGATTCGTAGATCTCCACTTGTGTTTGTGGTTCACTCTCCACTCTTCACCAACAACACTCAAGATTCATTGCCACTCGTCTCTACCGTCCGATCTCCACCATCAGTTTGCCAAGTAACTCTGTTGACAAAGTGTTTTTTTTTCCCATCTTTTTCATCATCTTTGGTATTTTGACTTGTTTCCCATGGTTTATACACTTGATTGAGACTCTTTGGTACAATATTTTGATTATATATGGTGGGTTGCTTTTTGGTCATGATCACCCATGGTTTTTACATTGAAGGGATTTTTATTTTAATCATATATTTGTCTGAATGTTTTCTTAGTGATCTTGCCGGTCATGAAAATTTGTTTCTGCTGTATATATATATATATTGGTCATAATCACCCATGGTTTTACTGTCTCACCATGAAGTTAAATCCTAATTTGGTGTGTCTACTAGATTAAGTACGATTCAAATATTTTCCACTTATTTTCCTCCATAAAAGTACAAACTGATCAAAGCAAATGGAATTGTTGAACGAGAAAAGGGGATGGTCTAAATTTTGTGGGAAATTTATTTATAATGTTGATTTCTCATTAGTCTGCTTGATTTCTCATGGAATACCAATGGTTTGGTACTTTTCAAATAATTGATAATGTTGAAATGTTAATAGTTTGCTCATTTGCCACAGTTGGGTTTTGTGTGGATTATTCTCTTTTGCAACGTTCGACCCTTGTTTTTTTCCTGCAATCGGTTGCTAGAATTGAGGTAATAAACTACAACCCTGATGTAATTGTATGTTTGCATTGATGAAATAATAGTATATATGTTTTCCCATAATTTGGAATATGTCCCATTTTCTTGTGTACTTTATCATTCTTTGTTTGCCCTCTCCATGTGCATGTCCTCATGTTTTAGTGTACTATCCTCATTCTCTAGTTGCTTGTTGGGATTTGTTCTTTGTTGAATGAATGTGTTTGTTTTCCACTTTATTGATTAAGTGGCAATTGGTTGGTATAAGTGGCCAATTGTATTTACCACTTATATCTATGGCATGTTGATATGTGAATGATAACTCTCCAATTTTAGTGTATTTTAAAGTATATTTTGAAGATAGTTGGAGAGTTATCTATGCAAGTTTGAGAGATTTCTAAGATTATATTATTATAAGATCAAATCAAAGTGGTGCATTATTTAGGGATTTCATTGTAAATACCATAGTTTTCAAATTTAAGTAGAAATGGTTTAGTTTAAATAAAATAAAATAATAACAAGTTACTGAAATAATAAATAAATAAAAAGAGAAAGATTTTATTTTTTATTTGAATTGTTTTCTTTTCTTTTTCTAAGAGGCATAAACGACAACGTTTGGGAAATCGATTTGGAGACCTAAATTGAGGAGAAAAGGCTACGAGTTCCGGGGGGGGGGGGAGCATTATTCATCATTGGTTTTGGGAGAGCGAAAGAAAAAGCGAGAAAGAGGAGCGTAGGCCACACACGAACACCGTGGATCGTCTTCTTCGGAGCTAGAGCATCTCCGTCGAAAGTTGAACGAGGGATGGCCTCCAAGCACCGTGCAAACCAGCAAAAGAGCAGAGCAACACCTCATCGACATCTGGAAACAGAGGAGCGGTGGTGTTTTCCTCTGGTCATTCTTTTCTTGTTTAATCTGCAACGAGGAGAGACGTGCTCTTGTTGGGCCGTTCAGTCGTCATCATTGTCTTCTCTAAGAACCTGCAACATCGAACCAGAATGAAGAGGTTGTTGCTGATTCTTTGTCTTTGGTCTTGTTATTTCAAGTAACTTTGGTTTCAGTTGCTTATTCTTTTCCAATATGTTGTTGAACATGAGTTTTGATTTTTTTGAGATGGATGGGATTAAAGCCATGTGTGACTAACTTTTCCTTCGCAATTTAGAGTACTATGAACTTGTTTGAGACTTATAAATTGTTCCCACTAATTATTTTTGCTTAATATTAATTCATTTTATTTAATCTTGTTTTTATTATTCATTGCTTAGTGATTGGCCACCATTAAGCATGTTTTGGGGATTTAGGATTAAACTTGACGAAGGGAATCTTAAATTGACCTTAGGACTAAATAATGTGGAATTAGATTTTAATCTAATTTGCATCTAGGATAGACATATACCTAGAAGCTCCGCATAATCAAATTCGGGTGAGCCTGAATTTGAATTGCATCTGAATTAATTATGTGAGACATTGCATAATTATTTGAGGTAGGCATATAAGTGGACCGACAAGCATTTATTTGGGATGCAAGCAACATTCCAAGCAATGCTTGCGATGCAAACATTCGTCATAATAAAAGAAACTCCTTGTGTAGGGTTGGGTTAGGGAAGTATGAAAGGCTATCATGATAGTAGTTAGATGTATAATCATCTAAATCAGAGAAAATAACTGACTCAAGTATTCATGGAGGGCTTGGAAGAGTTCATCCAATTTGCTTTGGCCCAAGCAACTAGTTCAAGTAACATTAGTTGTCCATACATTAGTTATCAGTGTATGAAATGTAGGTGTTTCAAATTTCAAAATCCAAGCATGGTCAGAATTCATTTGTATAGCAAGGGCTTCATGAAGGATTATGAATGTTGGGAATGCCATGGGGAAGTCTGACAGACACCGAGTGGTTATTCGGGGACAGTAGTCATCAGATAACCTTAATCAATATGAACAAAGCGTGCTAATGACAAGATGAAGGATATAGTCAATGCAAGAGGAGACGGAGGTGATTTGCAGAAGGCCTCATTTGCATTTGGTAGAGTATGCCACAGGCCGGACTTCCATACCTAAAGCGCTATACACATTGAACAAAGAGCAGAATTTATAATTGTTGCGATGGGTTAAAGATCTTAAACTCTCGGATGATTATGCATCAAACTTGTCAAGTTATTTGGGATGAAGAGTCATGATTGTCATGTTTTCTTTAAGAGATTGTTGCCGTGGGCCTTCAAAGCACTACCGAAGCATATATGGACTATTATGACAGAATTTTCCATGTTCTTTCAAGAAATTTGTGCTTCTGAGCTTAATCTTAAAAAGTTACAGCATCTGGAGGCGAGCATGCCTATAATGCTATGGAAGTTAAAGATGGTGTTTCCTCCTAGATTATTTGATTCAATGGAACATTTTCCTGTTCACTTTGCGACAGAATTTTTGTTCGTCGTAAAATTTAGAATTTGCGACTGAATATTTTTTTCCCTCACAAAATTCCATTTGCAGCAACATTTTTTACTATGGACGTTAATCCGTCGCAAATGGGTCACAAATGGTTTTTGCAATGGAAATTCGCTATTTTGCAACAGATTTTGTCCATCGCAAATTCTAAATTTTTTAAGTGTTTGTTGCTCACCATCCAATGGGATTGAAGTCTCATGCAAGATATCCTCCAATTGCTACAAAGTAAATGAAAGGATGTTATCATTTCAGGGATTTGGGGGATGGGGAATTGGTAAGACAACTATTGCTAAAGCCATCTATAATGAAGTTGATCAAATTTTTGAAGGAAAGTGTTTTATTACAAATGTTAGAGAAGTTTGGAAGCAAGATAATGGTCATGTTCATTTGCAAGTAGCACAACTTCTATTTCATCGTTAGGCATACAACTTTTCAATAATTGATCAGAAAATCACTTGAAGAGATATGGTTCATCCTAAAAGAATTGTCTATGTCTGCTGTCATGTAAGAATTTCTTTTTCTGGGGATAGGGCAATTCCAGTGGCAGCTCACCTGTTACTAGGAAGTCAGTAATGTCTGCATACTAAGGTGTTGAAACACATGTGACAACATAGAGTTCATCAGGGAAATTTTTTTGAATAGGTATCCCTAGTTGATCAAGAATATGGTCTTCAAGTCTGGATAGATGATCGGCAACTTGATTTTTGATCCCCTTTTTATCCTTGATTTTCAAGTCAAATTCTTGGAAGAGCAAAATCCATCTAATGAGTCACGATTTAGCATCCTTCTTGGCTATCAAGTATTTAATAGTATAATGGTCAGTGTAGACCACAACTCTAATGCCTACAAGGTATGCTCTAAATTTTTCAAAAGCAAAGACTACTACCAGTAGCTCTTTTTTCAGTTGTGGTGTAGTTCAACTTAGCATATGTTAATGTTTTGCTGGCGTAGTAAATGTAATGACATATTTTGTCATGCCTTTGTCCAAGAACACCTCTCACAACAAAATCACTTGCATCACATCAGCTAAAAAGGCAGTAGCCAATCTGGTGCCACTATCGCAAGTGTTGTTACAAGCTTTTGTTTCAAAACAATAAAGTTATCAGCACATGCTTCATTAAACTTAAATGGAGTATCTTGTTCCAACAGTGAGAAAGGGGGTTTTTACAGCTTTTAAAAGTCTTTGATGAACCCCTATAAAATCCAGCATGCCCAAGAAAACTTCCGATTCCTTTTATAGTAGTCGGAGGTGGCCGTTTTTCAATAGCAACTATACCTTTGCTCTACTCAATTCCCTTGTGTGAGATCTTGTGTCCAAGGACTATACCTTCAGTTACCATAAAAGGGCATTTTTCCAAATTGAGGATCAAGTTCGTTTCCTCACAACGTTTTAGGATGGATTCCAGATTGTGCAGATAGTCTTCATAAGAGTTTACAAACACAAAAAAGTCATCCATGAATATTTCATTGGATTTCTCAATCATGTTAGAAAAGATTGCCATCATGCATCGCTAAAAGGTTGCTAGAGCATTGCACAAACCAAAGGGCATCCTTCTGAAGGCGAAGGTTCCATATGGACATGTGAAAGTAGTCTTGTGATAATCCTATGGTGCTATAACAATCTAATTATATCCAAAATATCAATCTAGGAAACAATAATATTCTTTAGCAACCAATCTATGCAACATTTGAACTATGAAGGGTAAAGGAAAATGATCCTTTAATGTTGCCTTGTCGTGCTTGTGGTACTCTATACATATTCTCCATCCGGTGATTGTCCTTGTGGGAATCAACTCATTTTTCTCATTCTTAACCACTGTAGTCCCCCTTTCTTCGTGGCACATTGGAATGGGCTTACCCATTCACTGTTTGAAATATGATAGATAATCCTTGCATCTAGCCACTTGATTTTTTCTTTTCTGATTACCTCCTTCATTATAGGATTCTAAGTACTTTGTCGTTCTATAGAATTTATGCAGCTTTCTTCAAGTCAAATTTTGTGCATGCAAATTGAAGGGCTAATTCTTTTAATGTCTGCATAGTTCATCCGGATGCTCTTTTTAATTTTTTCAACATAACTAGTAGCTTCACTTCTTGTTCTTCAATAAGTTGCGCAAAAACAACTTGGGGAGTACTAGTTCCTTTCCCTCTTTATTGCTTTTTGTAACATTGAGGACAATGTTTGATTTAAGTGAAGGGGAGGGCTATGATTTTTTTTGGTTATGCTTGTCCTTATTCAACTTGAAAATATTTTTTTTTTAAAAAAAAAAAAAAAAAAAATTTGAAATTTTGGCATTGTTTAGGATTGACCTTAACTTTGAACCTTCCCCTACCAAGTCAAAAAATAAATTAGAAGGGAATGTTTCAATTAAGCCTCTAAGTCTTGAACTTTTTTAACAATCTTGAGATGGACTAAGAGAATAAGGATTAGTTTGTAATATAATTAACAGATTATTAGTTTATGAATATTTTTCTACATGATTTCTTTAGAAAATTAGATGATGAGCTTTTGTTTAATAGCTCAAAAAAAAAAACGAAAAAAAGAGAATAAGAAACAAATTAAACTCCAATGACTTTTCTAGACCTTACTTAGTAACCGGGGGTACTTCATCATCAATGTTGGCACTTTTATCAAACAGTAAAGTCAAATGGGGTTGTGAGTTAGGCTAAAAGCCTCTTGAGGTATTTGTTGGAGTAACTGAGTAACCGATGATGTATCACCCAGTGCACAAGGTCGCGTCAAAAAGAGACCTACAACAACTTAAGATGAGGAAAAAACGAGGCAAAAAAAAGGATTAAGCTATTTTCTACTTGAGGATCCTTATTGTAAATTAAGTGAAAAGCTTGGTTTAGTGGAGGCATTTGAACTATTTTCTAGAGAAGTTGAGTAGCCTAATATTCTTGTACTAATCTTATTATTGCACTTATTACCTGTTGATCCTTTGATAATGGGATGTTAAGATATTATTACAATTGTTTAAGACTATTGGCTTAGCCACCCAGTCTTATAAGATATTAACTTGAATAAAAATTGATAGCATGATCTAAGTGTGGTGGTGTACGTATTGCTCTCTGTTTAGGAATTTTATAAGTAATGTTCTTCTTCAGATAATGAATTCTCTTTCTTTTCCTTGAAGACAAGTAAATGTTTAAGTTTGGGGAGTTTAATAAGTAAATATTTTATAATTAAATAGGTGTGTATTTTATTATATAATTAGTTGGATTTATTAATATATTATACCTATTTAATGATCTTGTATATATTTTTCTATCTTTTGATTAATTAAAGGATAAAAGGATATTTTCATATAAAATCTACTCATACCCTATTTTTTACCGGAGATATTATGTGATGTAACAGAAAGGAAAATATCAAATAAAAGGAAACAATTCATTAAAATAATTAAAGCCGTGGAACACCACGCCAATTAAAAGAAGGGGGAAAAAGGGAAAATTAAGTGCAAGTCCCAAGGAACAGAAATAAGTACAAAAAAGTTCCTTGAAATCACCAAATTACGTAAGTCCTAAGGGACTTTTTTTATATTATTTGTATGGAAAAAAATTCAGGTTTTTAAATGTTGTTGTAAATATGGCTTTTTCTGTTGTAAATGGCCAGATTTTAAATTTTGTTGTAAATATAGCACTTCCTATTGTAAATTTAGCCTTTTTCTGTTGTAAATGACCTATCTATATTCAAAATCCAGGTGTTTAAATGTTGTTGTAAATATAGCTTTTTTGTTGTTGTAAATGGCCAGATTTTAAATTTTGTTGTTAATATAGCACTTCCTATTGTAAATCTAGCCTTTTTCTATTGTAAATGACCTCTCTACATTCAAAATCCTGGTGTTTAAATGTTGTTGTAAATATGGCTTTTTCTATTGCAAATATGGTTTCTTCTGTTCTAAATGGCCATATTTTAAATTTTGTTGTAAATATAGCCTTTTTCTTTGTAAATGACATCTCTACATTCAAAATCCAGGTGTTTAAATGTTGATGTAAATATGGCTTTTTTGTGTGGTAAATGGCCAGATTTTAAATTTTGTTGTAAATATAGCATGTTTTGTTGTAAACCTAGTGATATACATGTTCTCTATAGAGGATATTATAGTAAATAAATACTTATCACTTAGTTAGATGAGAGAGAATTGGCATGGCCAACGTGAGCACCGTGAGCGTATACCTATATATATGATGTACTAGGTCCTTTCCTTGGTGCGAATGAATTGTTCTGTTTTTCTGTTTCTTTCGTATCAAAGGTATCAGAGCTTCCATGGCTGGCCATGGCACCGCCAGACACTAGATCCCAGGACCGTCTGGGGAGTTAGAGCACTACCTTGAGTCGCTCAGCACCACGATGCACGCCCGCTTCGAACAAAGCTCATAGGATATCGCCGACCTCAAATTGACGGCAATGCGACTGGAGGAGTTTATGCAGAAGCGGTTGGACGAGCTTCTGAAAAAGCTCGATTCCTGATTTCCTTCCCTTCCCAAAGTTCCCTCTGCTATCGGGACGCAACCTCTCGGCTCCACTGGCAATGGCGATGGAGGTTCTAGCTCCACTGTACACTCGAGTCTTTCGACGTTCGGCACCTTCCAGGAACCACTTTCACCACCGCAGCAGCCACCCCACGCTTCTTCCTACTTCATTCCCACCAAACAGAGCCGTGTGGAATTTCCACACTTCGACGGAACGGATTTCCGCGGGTGGACTTACCGTTGCAGGCAGTTCTTTGAAGTCGACGACACTCCACCAGAGCATCGCATCCGTCTGCTGAGCATCCATCTTGAAGGCCATGCTCTTAGATGGCATCAAACTTTTATGCGACACCGTTCATTCACCGAAGTACGTTGGGATGAGTATTTCACTCACATGGAAGCGAAATTCACCGACATTCGTGATGAACATCCTCTATTGCCTTAAAGAAACTATAGCAAGGCGACGGCCTTGTTGCCGATTATGAAAGTAATTCGATGAATTATTGTATGAGGTTGGCGTTCCAGAGTCCATCGTGGTGAACCTGTTTATCGGTGGTCTCTGTCCAGACATACGTTAGTTTGTGCTGAAATTCGCTCCTCTATCACTCACCAGCGCCACTTGCCAGGCTCGGTTGCAAGAGGCAACCATTCGGACCCTCCACGAAAATGCCCCAGGTCGTGATTGTCAACTCCTCTCTTACGCACGCTCACCAGATTCGGGTCCCAGAGTTGCTACAATTATGGGCTCTAAACTTGGGCCCGACCCACCCCTTCTTTCGGATCCCCCAAAGTCCCAACTCTCGTTCTCCAAACCCAACACTCTAGCATTTTCCTCTGGCTCCACTTCGAATGCATCACCCACGCCTTCTTCTGCATCCATTTCGAAACCTTCATGCCAGCTGACCAAGTGTGAAATGGATGACCGGCACTGACAGAGATTTGCCGTAATCTCCCAAAATAACCAGATTAGAAAAGGATTTGCAGTATAATGTAACCTGGGTCGTTTCCCAACGAATTCACAATCAGTTTAATTTGAACAGCAATAGAACAGAAACAGTAAAATCGGGGGTTTTTGATTCAGAAGAGATTAAAAATGAAAATATGCAGAAACAAAATGAAACAACACAGATTAAATAGAAGATTAATAGAGATTAACCCAGGATTTCGAATTCCACCACTTCCCTTCCTCGGACAAAAACAGATGTATAACCGAACTCGTGATCGACTCTAGACAAATCGAAATCTCTGCATTTGTCCAGAAATTCCCTCAACTGAACAATCGCTCAGAATTTGTTCGAATCAGTGGCGTATCACTGTACGATCGCACAGTAATACTTTAACCTAGTTCGAACTACGTCCTTGGGAAATGTCGATCTGGGTTTTTAATCAAAAGCCCAATCCAAATCCAAAAATCGAATCCGATTAAAGAATGCAGAAACGACTTAGACGGTTACCGATTAAGCGCGAGTCCTCTGGATAGTGGAGTCCTCAATCCATGGGTCAATCACAGAAGCTTAGCTAGTCATGGATTTGCGAACGAAAATCGAAAGCGAGAATGAAGAAGTTCATCATGAACACGATGAACACGATGAAATGGGAAGAACAAATGAGAGAAAATAAAACTTCGTATTTGATTCAAAACTGTCTAAAAACGTGAATGACTGAATGTTTGTGGCTGCCATCTAACTTAAACCTAAACCTAAAATGCAAATGGGTCAGCCCAAAACGAAAATAAAATAAAATGGGCTTTAATTACAAAATTCGAGCCCAAAAATACATATGACTTTGGCTCCAAAATCGACCACCTTCTTGTCCAAATTTGCTCTTCATGTCTTCATAACAATTGTAGCTCTGTAAAGAATCTAAAATATGAGACAAAAATGAGGCAAATCTGATGTCTAGTTCAAGAGTTATGGTAAAAATGGTGAAGCAATGTAAAACTGGAATTTATTATTAAATAATGGCTAAAATATAATAAAAGGCCCAAAGCCCAAATAAGTATAAAAGCCATTATTTATTAGCTAAAGAGTCCTAAATTATAAATCAAAAGACAAAAAGTAGTGTATGAAATATTCAATTATCAAATTCCCCCACACTTATCTTTTTGCACTCCTAAGCAAAATTCAAAGAAAAAGACCTAAAGGAGAAACTCTTCTTTTCTAACAATTGCTAACAATGCAAAAATTGAACAAGGGACACAAAGCTCCAAAAGATCAATCAACCAAGACCACAATCCCTTCATCTCAAATTACAATTCATGGCAATCTCATCAATGATGCTATTCACAAAAGATGGTCTCTCAAATGATGTGCTCAATCAATCAATCTCTCAAGTGTTTAAGGTAAACAAGTGTATCGCTCAAATTCTACTGAAGAAATTTGTTCCACCATAAGCTTGCTCAATTTCTATGTCTCCACTACTCATAACACATACATGCACAAATCAAGAGAGCTTGTTATGAAAGGTTGTAATGGGGTTAGGGTGAATGTAGGTAATAGTATGGAATGAGAGGCTAAGCACCAAAGAAATTAAAAAGAGCACTAATTAACACAATCATTCTCTATGTAAGAAATTTTTTATTTTACTTGTATATCTCCTTTCTTTCTATGTATTTTCTTTTTTTATTTCTTCTCCCTTTTTTTTCTGCTTTTCTTTCTTTTCTTTTCTTTTCTTTTTCTTTTGCTTTTCTTTCTTTCTATCTTTCTTTCTTTTTCTTTCTTTCCTCTTTTTTTTTTTTTTTTTTTGAGAAAAATGAAACTATACTATATACATAATCACAATGACAAAAGCAAACATCCCCCCCACACTTAAACTGTTGCACTCCTGAGCAACCCCCACACTTAAACACAAAACCAAGGTGAAACCAATGCTCAATAAATTTTCAAGGTGCGGAATAAAATGGTTTTATGCTTAGACTTGTAATGTGGCTTAGAAAAGAATGAGTCAAAAAGGCACTAAGGGCTAGCAAAGGGATCATAATGCAAGGGAAAGACTATTTGGCCAAAGTAGGGAAAATAAAAGAAAGAAAACAAGCTTCCATCATACTTATGCACGCAAATGAAAAATGTAGTTTCAAAAAGAAAAGGAGCAAGTTCTAGAGAACACAAATCATGAGTAGATGCACACATGAAAAGAAGAATGGCAAAAGATGAATTCCATTCATGCAGGCCCAAAACCTCACAAGGTCAATACCAACTTAGGCAATCAACAACATCAAACCAACTACCAAGACATGTAATCGAAGAGTCAAGAATGGAAGACCAAACAGAATGATCCATTAAAACCAAAATGTCCAAGTTCATAATATGTAGCAATCATAGAAAGATAGACTGTATTTATTTCAAAAAGCAAAGTAGAAAAAGGAAAACAAATAGAAGAAAGAGGGAGAAAGAAAGAAGAATACTCCCCAAGGGGTTTATGGAGGATAAGTGGCATCAATGAGGAGAATCTCTCTTCTTCCTCGTCCGGTGTTAATATGGTCGGCTTTTACGGGATCCCTCATAAAATGGCTTGAGGCGATGCCCATTGACCTTAAAGGTTCGTCCAAAAATTGGTTTCGGGTGGATCACATAGCTCAACAGCACCAAATGGAAAAATGTAGCTCAACAACACCAAATGGAAAAATGTTAAACATATTCTTTTATGTGATCTCAAAAGGGCCATCCCATTTAGATCGAAGCTTACAATGTGCATAAACTTCAAACGGGAGTTAAACGATGAAAGAACTTTTTGGCCCTTGAAAATTCTTTCCTCGAATACGCTTATTATGGAATGCCTTAGTCTTTTCCTTGTATAACCGTGAGCTATGATAGGCATCCAATCTAAGCTCATCCAACTCTTGCAATTGTAGCTTCCGCTCCATCCCAGACTTGGCCAAATCCATGTTACACTACTTAATGGCCCAATAGGCTTGATGCTCCAACTCAACCTAAGTGATCTCAAAAGGGCCATCCCATTTAGATCGAAGCTTACTGGCATAAACTTCAAACGGGAGTTAAACGGAAGAACTTTCCGGCCCACGTAAAATTCTTTCCTCGAATACGCTTATTATGGAATGCCTTAGTCTTTTCCTTGTATAACCGTGAGCTTTGATAGGCATCCAATCTAAGCTCATCCAACTCTTGCAATTGTAGCTTCCGCTCCATCCCAGACTTGGCCAAATCCATGTTACACTACTTAATGGCCCAATAGGCTTGATGCTCCAACTCAACCGGAAGATGACATGCCTTACCAAAGACAAGCCGATAAGGAGACATCTCAATCGGAGTCTTGTAGGCGGTGCGATACGCCCACAAAGCATCCTCTAATCGCTTACTCCAATCTTTCCGGGTAGAGTTAATAGTCTTCTGAAGGATTTGCTTAATCTCTCTATTTGAGATTTCAACTTGACCGTTGGTTTGAGGATGGTATTCTGTGGAGACCTTGTGAAGCACTCCATACTTGCCTAACAAGGCACCCATGCTTCGATTGCAAAAATGGGAGCCTTGGTCACTGATAATAGCTCTAGGAATGCCAAACCTGCAGAAAATGTTAGACCTAACAAAATCCACCACCACAGAAGAATCATTAGTCCGGGTGGCTTTCACCTTAA
Source organism: Acacia acuminata (assembly GCA_019022655.1). Classification (NCBI taxonomy): domain Eukaryota; kingdom Viridiplantae; phylum Streptophyta; class Magnoliopsida; order Fabales; family Fabaceae; genus Acacia; species Acacia acuminata. The sequence continues at coordinate 805,153 of JAFJYI010000314.1, read as the reverse complement.
CCCATTTCGAGACATAATCAACAGCCAGCAGTATGTAAGTATAACCATATGAAGCAGGAAATAGACCCATAAAATCAATACCTCAAACATCAAAGATCTCACAAAACAATATAGGGTTCTGGGGCATCTCATGCCTATGAGAAATATTCCCTGCTCTCTGACAGTTATCACATGACTTACAAAACAGATGGGAATCATGAAACAAGGAAGGCCAAAATAATCCACTGTCTAACACTTTCCTTGTTACACCTCCACCGGCCTCGCCCTTTCGGGTGGCGGGTTAGAGGGATTCCTTTTAATAATTACCTTTCCTTTAATTATTAAGTACTTTAACATGCATCAGAGTACGCGAGACAGAGCGCAGGACCGGTTTGGACTAGCTACTGTACTGATAAAAGTAAAAACAACAAAAAGTATAGATCCCCAGAGGGTTAAGGGTACAGTAATCCAAAGTAAACCTCAGAAATATAATACAGTCTCCAAAAGTAAAATACAAAATACGGTAGGGCATTCCCTACTCTTCATAGCAACACTGGGCCCTACCCTGCCAAAGTGAGATCCTCACTGTTCGGTACACTCCCCTGTAGCTGTGGAAGTGTCTGGAGTCCGAAAATGGCCCCCAGAGTAACCGTCAATACTCAAATACTAAATGTGTAAGGAGTATGTAAGATACCATGCCAGATAAAAATACCGAACATGCCAAACACATACCATACATGCATCCAGAACATATCACAGTAAAACATATAAGACAATCCATGAACCCGTACAGCTGCCTTACCAAGGCAAGCCTCAGTCTCACTGGACTCTCAACCCGTAAAGTCGCCTCATTAGGCCAAACCCCAGACTGAAACTCAACCCGCACAGCCGCCAATCAAGGCTGGCCTCGGACTGATCGTCCTCAGCGCTAGGAATCACACAACACTGTATGCATATTTGGCATAACATATACAAAACAAAAGCACACATGGCAAACACATACATACAGCAAAACACATAAAGATATCCGAGTAAACCGGTTACTACCTGGCATGGTGGGTACTGTCCTTACTCTTTTATTGGGCCCACTGATTTTCCAAGGGTGTCTTGACCTAAATATCATTAAAATACACTTACTCAGTATTTACAAAAATGCCACTACGTTTTTCCTACCAAAACCAAGCCCAACATGATATTTCCAGAAATTCAGTGTTTCTGACCCAACTTGTAGGATTTTTAATACATTCCAAAAAAATCATTTTTACATGAGACCAGCGCCATCTGAACCATTGAAATGTCTATTTTCCAAGAAAAATATTTTAGACTTTAAAAGTACTTTTATTTTGGCGTGTCTCTCACTCTTCATACCTGGGTCTGATTTCGCCCAGATGCAGGCAGAATTAGCTTAGAAAATTTGTAGCTCTCAATCGGTACATAAAAAATATATAGAATTACCTATCAAAATGATGCCCTAGATGTCTACTTTTCACTTGTAAAAGTTCATCTCAAACCAATATCTCTACTTCTCTACAAACATCTTTGAAGCGTCACTGCCCAGAATCCAGAACACTGGCAGCAAGCCTTTTCTTTGAGTTTTTGGGGTTTTTGAGTTAGAAAACTTAAACCATGGCTTAATCCCACACAAAATCATGTTTTAAACACTTTGGAACCATCAAAAACTCCAAAATCAAACCCTAAAACCAAGCTCCAACTAGTAGCACGAAAATTCAAAAGTTAAAGCTTAAAAGATTCGAGTTGTCGGTAGTTACCGGTTTCGGAACTTTGGATTAGTGGACCAAGTGGTTGAGGGCTTGAGTTGAGTTATGGAAGCTTGATGTTCTCCTCCTTCCTCTTCAGCTGGAGCATGAAATTTTGGGGGAAAAATGGCTGATCAAGCTTTCTTTATAATATCCCCAAAGGTGCCCCTTTAGTTCATGTAACTAATTAAATTCTCTAGTTTAGTTAGGATCTAACCATAATTACTTGGATAATTTCATGTGCAGATTTTTGGAGCTTTCTAGGAGCACAAGTGGCATGAGATTTCTGCCCAAGATCTGATTTTCTCATTTCAATTTTTATATGAATTATCTCATATGTTTTTCTAGAAGACTTTTTGACCCACATGCTTTGACTCACTTGACCAAGCTTTGAACATTCAACTTTTGTCAAATTTGGGCAGATTTCATGCGCATAGAATGTCCCAAAATCTGAACTCCAAGAATTAAATCCACTTTTCCACTTTATTAGTCAATTTCGGGGTTTACTGGCTCCTATCGGGTCCTGTCGGGTCCAAAAACGCATCTTTTCATACTTTCTTTGACTTTGCCAAATATTCTCCTCCGCTTGGGCATATTCATGTGGCGCCTTCCCCTTTTCAAGGTGGCCCCATTTTTGTCTCATTCTGTCCAAAAATAATCCCCTAACTGGTCGCTATCGGTCCCCTTTTATCGGTTTATCACCTGCGAGTCTCGTGTCTTGTGTCTGGACCAGAATATGGGTAAAATCATCATTTTTTCTCTCCCTTATCATACAAAATGAAATTGAATGCCCAAGAGTCAAGGAATTGACCATTTTGCCCTTGCGTCATCATACTGGCTTTATGCCTCACCGATATCTTGCCTTGGGCCCACATCTTTTTAAACCTGGGTCCGCCAGAGAGTGGGTAACCTTTTGGACCTTTCTGGGGTCCACTTACCTGTCTCCTACTATACGAGATCCTTTTCCGTTAATATTTTTTTATTACAAGATATTACACAAATAGTAACCATTCAATTACAGTCAAAATTCTTCACTAGCTACTCAACGATTACAACTTATACTACTTACAACAGCAGGGGTGTTACATTCCTAGCAGTTCTTTGGGGTCCAAAGTGACCACCACAGGCAGAAGCATGAGCAAAATGAAATATAGAGTGAAACTCATGATCAGGCACACATCTCCTAACTACTTGGTCACTATAAAATTTCCACAGATAAGGGTCATCCCAAACATAATATTTAGACTCACTCTTTAATTTAAGGGTTTGGGCCCTAGTGGAATCTATAGGCAAAACACCAGCTACCAAGTAGTTAACCAGATCAGCATACCATGGAAACTTACCTTGCAGCTGTAGAAGTTGCTCATCAGGGAAATCATCCTGAATAGAAGAGGGGTGAAAGGGAGAATGAGTGATACGACTCAAGTGATCAGCTACCCAGTTTTGTGCTCCACTTCTGTCTCGAATCTCAACATCAAACTCTTGGAGCAGCAACATCCATCGGATGATTTGTGGCTTAGCATCTGCCTTTTTCAAAAGAAACTTCAAAGCAAAGATGGTCGGAAAACAACTACTCTACTTGCTAGCAGATATGACCTAAACTTATCAAAAGAAAATACAATAGCCAACAACTCTTTCTCAGTAGTGGTGTAATTAGACTGGGTAGAATCCAAAGTCTTGGAGGCATATGCAATCACATGAGATGCTCTATCAACTCGCTGTGCCAAGATAGCACCAACCGCATAGTTGGAAGCATCACACATCAACTCGAAGGGGAGGCACCAATCAGGGGCTTAGATCACTGGGGCTGTAGTCAGGAAACGCTTCAAATAATCGAAGGCCGCTTTGCAAGCATCATCAAATACAAAGTCAGTGTCCTTATGCGAAAGGTTGGATAAGGGTCGGGCGCCTCTTGCGAAATCCGAATGAAACGCAGATAGAAACCTGCATGACCAAGAAAAGAGAGAACTTCCCGCACAGATGCGGGGTAAGACAAAGTAGTAATTACATCTATCTTAGTAGGATCTACCTCAATCCCTTTCGTAGACACTATGTGTCCCAAGACTATACCCGACTCAACCATAAAGTGACACTTCTCATAATTCAGCACAAGATTAGACTCAATACACCTATGCAAAACTCTAAACAAATTAGCTAAGCATGCATCAAAGTCAGACCCATATACAAAGAAATCATCCATAAAAACCTCCATGCAATCCTCTAGAAACTCAAAGAAAATGCTTACCATACGACGCTGAAAGGTGCCAGGTGCATTGCAAAGGCCAAAAGGCATCCTTCGGTAGGCATATGTTCCAAAGGGGCATGTGAAGGTCGTCTTTTCCCGATCCTCGGAGCAATATGGATCCGGAAGTATCCGGAGTAGCCATCCAAGAAGCGGTAAATGGGACTTGACGACCAATCGCTCTAACATCCGATCAATGAAAGGTAGAGGGTAATGATCCTTGTGAGTGGCTTGGTTGAGTCTCCTATAGTCGATGCAAACTCTCCAACTATTCTGAACTCGAGTAGGAATGAGCTCATTCTTCTGATTGGCTACCACAGTGACTCCGGATTTCTTAGGAACCACCTGGACCGGCTAACCCACGCTATCGAAATGGGATAGATGATACAAGCTTGCAGAAGCTTAGTGACCTCCTTCTTCACCACATCAAGGATAAGAGGATTAAGGCGTCTCTGGGGTTGCCTCATCGGCTTAGAGTCCTCTTCCAACGGAATTCGATGCATACATATAGAAGGGTTAATGCCAACGATGTCAGCTAATGTCCACCCAATGGCTTTCTTGTTCGCCCTCAATAAGCTTAGCAGCTTATCTTCTTGGTCAGAAAGAAGATTATTTGCCACAATGACTGGCAACTGTTCATCCACCTCCAGAAATGCATACTTCAGGTGATCTGGAAGGGATTTCAACTCAAGCTTGGGTGGTTGCTCAGTGGAGGGAAGAAGCTTGGGTGGTTGTTGCAACAACTCTGATGTCATCACACTGGAAATGCCTGAAACCACATTCAAAGAAACAAGAACTGCGTCTATACAGCTCAATGTTAACATCGAAATCAAGCTCATCAAAATCGAGTTAAGCTCATCAAAATCGAATCGGGATGCACATTAGGATCGGGATGAAGCTCAAACTCGAATCAATATCGAATCCACATGTAATGTAGAATCACCAAGCAAGTCGAATCACCAAATAATGCAGATTAAGCAAAGCAAAGGCAAACAGCACCATTCATTATCAAGACATGTACAAATGGGAGAATCACTCTCGATGCAAAATCGATAATCAAGACACCAATCAAGAATAACATCATCCACAAGATCATCAATCACATCAATGTAGAAAATAGAGTGTTCTTCCCTAGGATGTTTCATGGCATCAAAGATATTGAAATTCACGGTATATCACCAAACTCCATGGAAAGAGTACCAGAATGCACATCTATCTTAGTCCTAGCTATTTTCATGAAAGGCCTCCCTAGAATGATTGGTGACCTACTACTGGGAGACTCATCCTCCATATCTAAGATGTAAAAATCAGCAGGAAATATCAGTTCATTAACTTTGACTAATACATCTTCAACTAAACTAGAAGGATGAACATTACTCCTATTAGCTAGCTGAACAACAACACCAATAGGACGTAAAGGACCAAGACCAAGAGATTTATAAATAGATGCAGGCATGACATTAATCGAAGCACCTAAATCTAGCATGCAATCATCAAATCTATAGTTACCAAAACAACAAGGGATAGAAAACGTCCTGTATCCTTGCACTTGCAAGGCATTGTAGGCTGGATGAGTGCTGATACATTCTAGTTCAAACTCACTCGTTCACTCCCCTTCAGTCGCCTCTTGTTGGTGCACAACTCCTTCAAAAACTTGACATATTTAGGAATTTGTTTGACCACATCTAAGAGAGGAATGTTAATCTCTACTCTTCTGAATGTCTCAAGTATATCCTTCTCTTGTTCTTTTTCTGCCAACTTCTTCGATTGAACTGCTCTCTGAGGGAAAGGAAGAGGAATGGGGATGTCTTCCTCTACACCTTGCTGCACTGCCTTTTTATTTTTAGAGTCAACATTCACATTTTCTCGACTCTCTTTCGATGTGGAAGTCACATCTCAGTGGTTTTAGGTTCCTCCAATTTCTTGCCGAATGAAGGGAGATAGCACTCACATTCCCCTTAGGATTAGGAATTGTTTGTGAAGGAAGAGTGTTGGATCCCTGAGGTTGAAGCTGGTTCAATGAGGTTGCCAACTGCCCAATCTGTGTTTGCAAACTCGAATGGAAGTGTCGGTTTTTAAATTTGGAACTGCATATTGGCTGTGACAAATTGCTTCATCATATCTTCAAGTGAGGAACCACCACCACCACTACTACTAGCCTGTTGTTGTGCTGCCTGTGGAGGTGCACATATGGCTGGTCGAGGAGGTGGTGCTGGCAAAGGCGGTGCAGATTCTTTGTTGGAAATTCCGTGGTCCGTACTATCTCTCGTTGGTAATTCCCACTCGCGATATTAGTTACTCGGTTCGATTCTCGGTTCCAACGAAAATTGGGATGATTTCTCCAACCAAGATTGTAGGTATTGGAGAAGGCATTATTCTCGTTGGTATTGTGGCTTTCCCGGAAAAGCACCCACCGAAGCTACTTGACCGGGTCTTGATAAGTAGGATCATGCAAGGTAGGGCAAGAGTCGATAGAATGGTAAGGGTCGAACGTAACCCACATGAGTAGCCAATCGAGGAGGAGAAGATTGTACTATCGTGTCACTTTTGCCGCTTCCTTACCGGAGAGATCGAGATCATCAAGTCTATTCTCTAATCTCGAGATCGTCTTGACTCGGAGGTGTTTGCACGGGTAAATAGGAGTACTATTGGCCCCGGTGCCAAATTGCCGAGAGTTGGTCGCCATCTCGGATATCAATTCTCGGGCATCTTCGGTGTCTTGTTATGTAGAGCCCCATCGCTAGAAGCATCCACCAAACCTTTGTCTACCGGTAGCGCACCATCATAGAAATGGGTAATCAAGAGTTTCTCGGTGATCCGGTGGTGTGGACGGCTTGCACATAACCTTTTGAACCTCTCCCGCACTCATGCAAAGTCTCCCCGTTGGCTGTTTAATGTTGGCAATTTCTTTCTTGATCACGGTTGCTCTTGAGGCGGGTAATATTTCTCCATAAATAACCTCTCGAACATCAGTCCAGCTCCCAATAGATGAAGGCTGAAGGTACAACAACCAGTCTTTGTCTCCACCTTCCAATGAGAAAGGAAAAACTCTCAGCTTGATTTGATTTTCATCAATGGCATGTGGTTTCATTATGCTGCACACTAGATGGAATTCCTTCAAATGCTTAATGACACACTCACCTGAAAGACCATGAAACTTAGGCAGCAAGTGTATTAGACCAGATTTAAGCTCAAAGTTAGCAGCAAGGGCAGGATATTGGATGCACAAAGGTTGATAATTAACATCAGATTCATTCAATTCCTTTAAAGTAGGACGATTTTCCTGTTCTTCGCCATAATATCCGAGTTAGGAAAATTGCTACTAGAATCGGTGAAAACAACAAGACTATCGAAGTACTATCGAAACACAATCAGAGAGATCAACAGTATGGACACAATCAGAATGGCCACAATGAGACTCAAGTGCAATGTCCAATTCAGTATTAATCCCACGACTTAGCCTAACAACTCTTCTAACAGTAAGAATTGTTCTTTCTATTTCAGGATCAAATGGCAACAAGTCTTCTGGATTGATAGTGCTCCTAGTACTCATGCGGCATAGTCACAAGGCGAATCTGCAGAAAATCAGAATTACGAAAATGCCACCAGCCAATCGAATTACGAAAATGCCACTAAAAGTGGTAAAAAGTAGAAAAACACTAGGACACACAAAAGCAAACACAAAAACAAAAACCTATGGTAGAAATTGACCTAAACAAGTCCACAAACACTATCAAATGATTTTTGAAATTTTTGGGACTTGGACAGGGCAACTCCTAGACCATTGGGGAACCCAAAAATGGAATAAAAAAACTTCAAAATTGAAAAAGTGGTCTAAACGATGGAATTTGGCTCATATCTCAAGACCACAGTGCTTTAGCCTGTGTCCTATGCTAAATAACATTTTCCTTCACTCACCAAAAATCAGCCCAATCGAGTAAGTCAAACAATTGCTAAAATACCCGATATATCCTACCGAGACCAAAAAATGGTAAAAACAGGGTCTAAACTATGGAATTTGGCCAAAATAGGTGAGACCTCACTTCCTCCTAAGGAAGTGATTCTTGCTTAGAATGCCCAATTCCTTGTGAATAAGACCTGGGTTGAGTGATCTGGGTCAGAAAAATTTCTGTCTAGCCACCCAAACAACCTAAACTACCGAAACGAAGCTATTTACACTACGTTACTAATCAAACCAATGCAAATTCCCCGGCAACGACGCCATATTTTGACAGAGATTTGCCGTAATCTCCCAAAATAACCAGATTAGAAAAGGATTTGTAGTATAATGTAACCTGGGTCGTTTCCTAACGAATTCACAGTCAGTTTAATTTGAACAGCAATAGAACAGAAATAGTAAAATCAGGGGTTTTTGATTCAGAAGAGATTAAAAACGAAAATATGCAGAAACAAAACGAAACAACACAGATTAAATAGAAGATTAACAGAGGATTAACCCAGGATTTCGAATTCCACCACTTCCCTTCCTCGGACGAAAACATATGTATAACCGAACTTGTGATCGACTCTGGACAAATGGAAATCTCTGCATTTGTCCAGAAATTCCCTCAACTGAACAATCACTCAAAATTTGTTCGAATCAGTGGCGTATCACTGTACGATCGCACAGTAATACTTTAACCTAGTTCGAACTATGTCCTTGGGAAATGTCGATCTGGGTTTTTAATCAAAAGCCCAATCCAAATCCAAAAATCGAATCTGATTAAAGAATGCAGAAACGAGTTAGACGGTTACCGATTAAGTGCGAGTCCTCTAGATAGTGGAATCCTCAATCCATGGGTCAATCACAGAAGCTTAGCTAGTCATGGATTTGCAGAACGAAAATCGAGCAGAAATGAAGAAGTTCATCATGAACATGATGAACACGATGAACAGAGGAAGAACAGATGAGAGAAAATAAAACTTCTGTATTTGATTCAAAACTGTCTAAAAACGTGAATGACTGAATGTTTGTGGCTTCCATCTAACTTAAACCTAAACCTAAAATGCAAATGGGTCAGCCCAAAATGAAAATAAAATAAAATGGGCTTTAATTACAAAATTCGAGCCCAAAAATACATATGACTTCGGCTCCAAAATCGACCACCCTCTTGTCCGAATTTGCTCTTCATGTCTTCATAACAATTGTAGCTCTCTGAATCATCTGAAATATGAGACAAAAATGAGGCAAATCCGATGTTTGGTTCAAGAGTTATGGTAAAAATGGTGAAGCAATGTAAAACTGGAATTTATTATTAAATAATGGCTAAAATATAATAAAAGGCCCAAAGCCCAAATAAGTATAAAAGTCATTATTTATTAGCTAAAGAGTCCTAAATTATAAATCAAGAGACAAAAAGTAGTGTATGAAATATTCAATTATCAGGTGCCGGCAAGGTCTGTGCTACTGGTGCCCTGTGAAATTCTCCTCTGGTCATCGGTGTCAAGATTCTCACGTTTACCTGCTCCTCGTTGATGATGACGAGGATCCCTTTGAGGATGCACTGGGCACAAGGCAGGGGAGACCGACGGCAGTGTTCACGCCATGGAGGGCTCTCTCAATCCCTCCACCCTCAAAGGTATCGGCGGCATCAAGAATCCAAAGATCATACTCCACCTCGAAGATGCTTCATGGGCGGACCTTCTTCATCTAACACCAGTTCCTCAATCCTCTATCAGTCTTGATGAAATCCTTGTGGACAAGGATTCTTTTTAGGGGAGGAGTAATGATATACGTGTTCTCATAGAGGATATTATAGTAAATAAATACTTATCAGTTAGTTAGATGAGAGAGAATTGGCATGGCCAACGTGAGCACCGTGAGCGTATACCTATATATATGATGTATTGGGTCTTTTCCTTGGTGTGAATGAATTGTTCTATTTTTCTGTTTCTTTCGTATCACCTAGCCTTTTTCTATTATTAATACAAATAATAACAAAAAAGTTTCTTGGGACTTTTATGTAATTTGGTGATTTCAAGGGACTTTTTTGTAATTATTTCTGGTCCTTGGGACCTGCACATAATTTTCCCCAAAAAAAATAGTCTCAGGCGCATCAAGCTCGACCTAGCATATACATCAACATAGTACTAGTACTATAATATAATATCAACAATATATTATAGGTGATCGAAAGAAGGACTACTTGGGGATAAATTAAGAAGAATGAGGGATCTGATTTCCCTGCTAGTCCTTTAGACGAGCAGGTTAAGCTCGTCTACAGAATGAGCATATGGATTGTTTATAAGAGATTTGGACAGTCCAATTTTTAAGAAAAAATTGCTAATTTTTAAATAAAAAATTTATTTTTTAAAAAATGTCAGTTTAGATATTATCTTTATTTTATATTCTCTACTTTTTAAAATATTTTTTGATTACAAATTTACAGTTTTGAAGAATGAACTGCTTGAGAGGAAACTTTAAAGCTATAAGGAATAGCTATATATGATTAAAGTATCATAGGCCAAAATTGGAATTGAAGAAACTTTAAGAAATTAATTTTTTATTTATTGATTGTTTGAAGATCTATGATTGATAATTTGTGTGTATCAGAGACCACACGGCCTAACATACATAGCCTAGGCACTTGACATATACTATCTATTAAAAGGGGAGAGAACAGCGGACAGAGGCGGACGACAGAGAAAAAAATAAAATCCAGCCGGCAGCGAGGAAAAGAAGGAGCAGAGCCGCCGCCCGCGTGTGGGGGGTTTTTGTGTTTTTTTTTTTGGGGGGGGGGGGAATATGACTGTTTAAAGCAATGTGTGGTTAAGTTTCCTTTGCAACCTAAAGCAGCCACTACAAAAAAAACCAATATTAGCCACGGAATTTACCCACGGAATTCCGTGGGTAATTTCCATTACCCACAGAATTCGTGGGTAAAATTTTTCCAACGGAATTTTTCCGTGGGTAAAAATACCGTGGCTAATTAATTTACCCACGGAAAAAATTTCCGTCGGTAAATTGCCCACGGATTACCCACGGAAAAATTCCGTCGCTAATTACCCACGGAATTTTTCCGTGGGTGATTACCCACGGAATTCCGTGGGTAATTTCCGTGGGCAATTGGAGACGGAATTCCGTGGGTAATTTCCGTGGCAAATTACCCACGGAATTCCGTGGGTAAATTCCGTGGGTAATTTAAGCAATTTTTCTCATACGTTCTTTTTTTTTAATTATTTTTTTCTTTGAACGTTTTTTTAGGCCTTTTTTTAATATTATAATTAAAATGCACTTTGAAACAAAAAAATAATCATATAGATAGAAAGCTGAACAAGTTCAAAACACATTCATATAAATGTCACAATTTAAAGTAACTACAACGGCAAATAGATACAAACAAGTTACCAAGTTAGTTTTTACAAAAGCAATAAAAATATTCAACTATCATTTTCATTGTCTTGATGGGAGCCTCATCATTGGTGGCGGGGTTAGAGAGATTAGGTAAGCGAATCCCAAGTGCTTGCAATGTTGACATAATCATTTCGTTACGTGATTGCAAGCTTGCAACTTTTTCTTTCATTTGAGTCATCTTCGTTTGTATTTCGGATCCACCGTAGAGTTGATAGAAGGGGTGGAAGAAGAACCAATATCTTCATCTTCAGATCCCAACCCATAGATTCGCCCCTTCTTGTTCTTACCACCAATAACCTCTAACCACAAATTAAATTCATCTTGATTAGACATGATATGTCCTCCCTCAGAATTGATAGATTCCTTTCGTCTCAGAAATTCATCCTGCAAACGAAATACATAAGTTACATGTTAACCTTTAATTAGCTAAATAAAGAAAAAATATTAACCTTTAGATGTTTACGAGTTAATTCAAAGAACTATCCAAATCCCACAATACAAATTATCTTCTTTCTTTCAATCATTAACATCAAACAGCCAAGGTAAAAATATTCCATTAATTTTACTGCAATTGCCTTCAAAAAGATTCTAGCAACGATAGTAGAATGTAAAGCTACAAAACACTTGATGAAAAATAAAACCAAAATCCCTCATTCACGAAAAACATTTTCCTCCACCCAAGTAACAGTTCAAAATCCATTAGCATCCTTTCATTCACGAACATAACAACTTGTTATGCTTTTCCACCGGCATTAGAAACAAGGAAGGAACATACACAAGAAGAACTCAAGTAATATCCACAAGTTTACGTGAAATTTCAAAAGCCATCAGCAACGAATGCCACCGAAATGAAGACCTTTCAAGACATGTAAGACATATACTCGTTATTCAAGAATGAAAAGATTACTCATTTGTAAGGCATCATCATTCATATAAATACCATATGGTATAGGAAAAATTATGCTCCATATCATAGACATATACTGATCATGGGTGTGTGTATGTTGTGCAAGCTATCGATTTTGGGTTTTACTTGTTTGAGAAACGTGGGATTGCTGAAAGGGTAACCAAGCTAATTAATAATATAAGAGTTAGTTATTTTGGATTTGTATATTTAAGCTGAAAACCCATAAGAGGTTTATTGTTTAACATTTTTGCATGTTAAATGATTGCACATTTGCACCTGCTATCTAAACTATGTCTAGAAATATTAACTGAAGCAATATAGACCCAAAAACACCTAATCCCAGCTCAAGTTGGTGGGATTCGGTTGGTACCCCCCCCAAAAAAAAAAAACTAAAAGTAGAGATAATCAGACAAAGGAGTCATAGATTGGTTAATTTTTATAGAATGTAAATTGTATGATGCCATTATTAATAGAGAAAAATGGTTAAAAGTACCCGTTAAAATTTTTTATAGAATGTAAATTGTATGATGCCATTATTAATTTTTAACCAATCTGTATGGCAACATAGCTTCATAAACAATATATTTTGCACTAACCAAATAATAGGAACATACATAAATGAGACAGTATGTTTTGATCTCGTGTACAGATCAGCAAAAACTCATATTGAACTTGGAAAAATGATATGATATATACTTTTGTGTATTTATAAGGTACGAGACCGAGTGCTTTCTTTGACCGGACACAAGACAATTTAAATGCCGCATTGTGTGGTAATCAAACCTAGAGAATCATCGGCTACATTATTTACCTCAGTTGTGCAACAAGTGCTAGTGAATCTCCAAACAACAACACCCAAAACACAAGGGTTTTTCATGGCGACAAAGGCACAATTGCCTGATAATAATAACAATAATAATGGTACAATTATTTATGCATTTGCTCAATGTGCTGAAACTATATAACTCAGAGTGAGTGTGAAGATTGCTTGAAGACAATTAATAATGCATGATGCTTTTAGAGTATCATATTCATCAGTTCAAAATACTGCATGATACTTTTAGAGTATCATATTCATAACATGAACCCTTTAATAGTGTTAATAGTAGATGAAAACGCAGACAACGACATCAACAGTTCAAGTAACACGGATAAAATTAAAATAACTGAAAAAGTGATTGATGCTAATAACCAAAAATCAGACCATTAAATTACCTTATCTCCGATCACATCATCAGCAGGATGAGTTCAAGGAATGGTTCCAAGCTCACTATTTTTTTTTTTGGTTTGCCTCTTATCTTTAGATAATTTCTTGAAGAAACTAAGCTCAAATATCCTTGTATTCAGCAGTTCTTTTTTTTTTTTTTTTTTTTTTTTTTTTTTTTTGGGGGGGGGGGGGGGGGGGTTCCATGAAAGCAGCACACAAAAGAATAAGGTCCATGCATATTAGTACATTTTCTAAAATAAAATTGAATTGAGTGTTACTTTTGTGTTATAGAGTTCAAGTCTACAAATTAATATTAGGTTATGGTCTATAAATAGAGAATTGATCCTCTCTTCCTTGTTTTACCTTCTAGTGGGTCTGTTCTTTTCTACAGCTTGTGTGTTTTATTTTATTTGTTATGCATGGAAGTTTGGATATTGCAACATGAGATCCATTGTTGCTTCTTCCTAGCTTTATTGTGAGGTTTCAATCTGCTAGAAGTTTTTCCCCTTTTTTTCCAGTATCTCTTGGGATACCCTTGCCCTTAATGGCTCCTTTAGATGGCTTAATTGAACCCTCACTCTCTAATCACAACCTTTCTGTGCTCAAAAACAGCTCATATATGGAAACAGAGAAGTTTGAATTATTTGTCAATTTAATTTACTGTCACAAAAGGGGAGATAGAGACCTAGGTGTATGTAAAGTGAAAAGAGGTTTGAAATTTTCCTTTCAATTTTTTTTTCTCCAAATGTTTAATTTCCAATATATATTATACAAAAAAAAAACCAGTAAACTAGTAAATTAAATGACAACAGCATGATAAATTTCCTCCTATACATGCTCTCTCTGCCAGCTAACTGTCAGTCCCTTTGGACCAGATCAAGCTAATAGAATCACATTACAAAGTTCTCCAAATCAACTTTCCCCAGAACAAAGAGGAAGAAAAATCAATAAAAGAAGAAGGACAAGAAATTCATCATTACCACACATCTAAGAAACTCAAGTCCTGAGAGGACCAAAATCCATGGATCCGACGGAGTTAATTCTGACATGCCTAGAAAAAAGTTCAAACATCTCATAGCATTCTAATGTGTTAATTCATGGACCCGACTGCAATCCCTCTCGAGAACCCAAATCCGCAGAAAAGAACAAGATCCTCACAATCGATGAATCACAAAATGAAAACAAGAAGCGGGAAATCCAAAAATTTTCAACTGCACAATTCTCTATTTTTTTTAACAGTGAACCCATTTAAATCTTCCTTCCCAAGCCCTTCTATTCCTTTCCAGCCAAATAAGGGGTTAAATTATGACAATAGTTGGAACATTGTTTAAAAGAGCAAAATAATATTCTTAGAATTAATAGATTCACTCGTATTAACAAGGAAGAGAGATATCTATTTAAAACAGTCATGTGTGTGTGTGTAAAAACATTTCATATCACTCTTTATGAAACACACAAACCACTCAACCTAATTTCCATGACCCTTCGAACAGTATAATTTGCTCCTAGATGAGTCACTTATTTCTAAAAAACATAAAGCCAAGCACGTATATAAAAGCACCCATAAGGGTAACTAATACATATTTGAGTTACATCTCAAATAAAGAGATCATTAATCATTATAGAAATGGTGAACCTCAAATTGAAGATTGCAGCTGAGTTTGATAACCCTACCAACAATCTTGTTCTGACAACAGAATTTGATATCTGAAATAGCCTTATCCAAGCAGGCCTCACAATCTTGCTTAGACAAATCAGGCGAACACTGAGTAAGACCATATACAATTTGAGACTCATTAACTTCTTTGTATACCACAGCTAGCTTAAAATTAGAGTCTCCAGAAGGAGCCTCGCTTTTTAATCTTTCTATTAGATCATGAAGCGAACTTGTGAACTCTTTTGGGTTTATTGCATCTTGTGGGTTGTTAATACCGTAGGAAAATTGTGGGTCCAAGTATCCCAACAATGGACGACTTGCGTAATGAAAGATGCACAATTCATAGTAACCAAATGCTTCTTTCTGATTTGGACATACCTTTGGGAGGAGGGTTTTCGCGTCGAGAAGGCAACTCCGACAAGTGTCTGGGTTCACATCTCCTCGGCACAGACCTCGTGCGTGAACAACGTTGGGGCTTTGGCCATAGGTGCAACTGTAGAAGCCATAGTCAAAAATAGTGTTGGAACCGATATTTGAAGGAAGGTATCAAAGAAGAAAAACAAGCATTACCTAACAATGGAAGCGATTAAGCACCGTTTCAGAGAAAAAATTGCTTAGGAAACCCCCAATATGTAGCCATCGGGTACTGCAAGTAGGTGGATGTAGGGTGGGTCAAATGGTGAAGCAGAGAAGAGTGAAGCTGAGACTGAGAGGAGAGTGAGGAGAGCCGATGATTTAGGGCGCAGAAAATTCGCATGGAGGGAAAGCAAGAAAATTCGCACAGGGAAGAGGCGCCGGAAATGAAAAAGAGGCGCTCAAATTGAATTAGGGATTTAGGGATTGAACTTCTTAATATAAAAGAAATAAATTTCACAATACAGACAAGTAAATCTCCTAGTTAACTTGGTTAGGCGACTTTGTATCTTCTCCTCTATCCCGTGTTCGAACCATACAGCTTGCACTAATTTTTTTTCCAAAACAACATCACCCACGGAATTAGCCACGGAATTCCGTGGGTAATGGAAACCGTGAAATTACCCACGGAAATTCCGTGGGAAATTCCGTGGCTAATATTTTATTTTTTAGAAAAAAAATCTTGGTTATTTCCCACGGAATTCCGTGGGTAATCCGTGGCTAATTTACCCACGGAAATAATTCCGTCTCAATTCCGTGGGTAATTTTGAGTTTTTTTGTAGTGAGCTAAACTTATAAGTGGATTAAACTTTGTTTTGTTTTTATTGTGAATTTTAGTTACTTAATCTTGTTTTGTTTTATCTATTTAGTGACTAGCCATCATTGAATATGAATTTAAGCATTAGGATATACCTTGACGAATGAAATTTTAATTAGGCTTTGAGATTAAGTAATATAATATTAGATTATGATTTAATTTTCCATTAGATTAGAGATGGCTCCATATAATTGTTGAAGAGTGTGTTCGAGTTATGTTACCTCTTGAGTAATTGTGTTAGACATAACATTTTACACAAAAAGGGTTGTACGTGGACCGACAGACACTTATAATTATTTATACTTGAGATTAACAAAATTAAAATTAAGATTAATTAAATTAGTGAAAACAAGGTGTATGAAGTTAATAAGAGATTAGTGATTCTGAGTTGCTTATTTGATTATTGTGGTAGTTTGTTTATCTTTATTTTTTTTATTTCTTTTCTTTTAATTAAATTCAATTTGGGTTGCTCAACTTAAACAAAAATCTAAAATTGATTATTGTGGTAGTTTGTTTATTTTAATTTTTTTAATTTCTTTTCTCTTTATTAAATTCAATTTGGATTGCTCAACTTAAACGATAATGTAAAATTGATTATTTCGGTAGTTTGTTTATTTTATTTTATTTTATTTCTCTTAATTAAATTCAATTTGGGTTGCTCAACTTAAACGAAAATGTAAAATTAATGTTTAACTGAAATTTAAGTACAAAGTCCTTGTGAGAAC
This sequence comes from Acacia acuminata, assembly GCA_019022655.1. Lineage (NCBI taxonomy): Eukaryota > Viridiplantae > Streptophyta > Magnoliopsida > Fabales > Fabaceae > Acacia > Acacia acuminata. The sequence continues at coordinate 788,094 of JAFJYI010000314.1, read as the reverse complement.
GATATTTTACTCACTCTTATTACTTGATATGACCCGTATACTTGCAGAGTTCTTTGAGTCTATATTTTGCGCTAATCAATTAACTTTTTTTATTAATATTATTTCACGCCACTATTATTATGATCTTATCACGTTGGTAACTATGATAATGTGGCTGATGGTATTCGTGTGTTGTGTATACTGGGAGATCAATCATGCAAGACAATCACCCACATATTTACACTATCATAATACCACAATTTCATACTATTGTCATATACCAAATGAAACACGATTTATAGGCAATTAAAGTTAAAAGGAAAAACACTTTTTAAATGGGTTTTAGAGGGGAAAAAAGAACTCTGGTATGACTAACTGCAAGATGGAAAAAGTTTCTACTTGCCACTCAAATATTTGCCCATTCTTGTGCTAAATTAGACAGCGTCCTCATAGATGAACCATCTTCACCAAGGGCTTTAGCAGCAGCATCTTTAAACACTTGAATTCTTCTTCGGAGCTCTTTGCCTTCATCACCTTCCATTAATATTTTCACAACTCTAGCAACTTCCTCTCTCTTTACAATCCCATTATTATTCTCATCACCTTTCGGCCTCACTGCAACCTTAAATTGCTCACTTAACATAACCGCATTCATCCTCTGCTCTGCAAATAAAGGCCACACAATCATTGGCTTGCCATAGACTATAGCCTCAAGCGTTGAGTTCCACCCACAATGAGTCAAAAATCCACCAGTAGAGTCATGTTTCAGGACCTCGTTCTGTGGGGCCCATGATGGGACCACAAAGCCTTGACCTTTGGTTCTCTCTAGAAACCCTTCTGGCACGTAAGCTAGTGGGTCCTCCTTTTGTGCACTCAAATAAGCCGAATTAGCAGATCCACTTGGAGCCCTCACGACCCACAAGAACTTGTGGCCACTCATCTCTAACCCTAAGGCTAGCTCTTCAAGCTGGTCCTCTGACAATGTTCCACCACTCCCAAAAGAGACGTATAGAACTGAGTTCCGTGGCTGATTGTCCAACCATCTTAAACATTGCGAATCACTCTCACTTATGTCTGTCAATCTTGTCTGTATAATAGGCCCCACATGATAAACCAAAGGGTACTGGTTTTGATTCATTTCTTGTAGAGCTTTTACTACCTCTGGTTCCAGATCTACGAAGCTGTTCACTATGATACCATCTGGTAAACGGAGTTGTTTGCATGCATGAAGGATTGTTTTGTAGGCTTCACTCGATCTTTCTAGTAATGGATCTGGGAGATCCTTGCCTCGAAAGCTTATGCAACCTGCAGAAATTTTTAGACATTAATACAATATATTTAATTGAAATTGAAAGATTTCCCCTAAAAAACATGTCTTTTTTTCATTAGAAATAACAAATTAATTTGGTAACCTGGAAGTTTCAAGGGTTGGGACAAGTGTCGGAACCCAGTTGGAACCATCTCGTTATCCTCATCAAGCTCTGGAAAATGGAAGCAGATAGAAAGTGAAGTCGTTGATGAAGCATATAAAACATAAGACTTGAGTTTGAGTTCTTTTGCTATGTGTAATGCATCCACTGAGAAGAAATCAACAAACATAGCAACAAGGCGATGAGTTGGAGTAGCAAATGAGGTCAAAACATGACGACGAAGAGAAGGAAGAGAGAGTGTGACAGTTTGGTAAATTTGTGTTTCTGCGTCTAGAGTTTTGAGGTCTTCCATGTTGATTTCTGGAAGAATAGTGTAGTCTATTTGTTGTGGTAGAGATTCAAAGATGGAATACGTAGTTGGAGAAGGAGGACCAAGGGTAGGGATGAAGAAGGAGATGTGGAAGTGAGGGTGATGAACGACGAGTCGTTTTGAGAACTCGATCAGTGGGAGGAGATGGCTAAAGCCTGGAGCTGGAATCATGGCAATGCTAGGGCTCTTTCTCTCCATATGGAAGAGTGATAGCTTAGGGGCTTGGGAAACTAAACTGGCATATGGGCTTCCACGTATGACTTTTTATAGAATTTTTTAGCTTTCTTTTTGTACATTGTTAAATTATAAACGAATAATTTTTCTTCTTAGTACTCCCTCCATCATTTTTTTTTATAAGGAAGAATCTCTCTCAAAGAGGTGGTCCTTAATATAAAAGGAACAAATTCCTTTTGTTTAAAAATTTTAAGCTAGTTTTTTTTTTTTTTTCATTTTTGCCCTCATTAGATTTATGCCACTCATTGTCTCACTATAATAAATTGTGTACTCATATATCCTCTTTATTAAAAAGGGCATATTTAAAAATAAAAATACATATCTTATACATTTATTACTTTTAACTAACATTTTAATTTGTATGATTTTAGTAGTTATTTTTATAAAATGTATCTGAGGAGTAATATTTATGATGCATGTTCAAAGTTTAATCCACTAAAAAGCAAGAGACAAAATATAAGAGAACCACATAAGTTTGTGATAAGATGGGGGTATGCTCATAATTCACTTTCGCTCTAAGACATTTTCAGCAATACATTTTCTTCAAAATGTGGCATATTCGTAATTCTCTCGCGCAGTGCAATGTGCAGAACCAATCTAATTAGGGAAGTAGATTGTCTCAGTATCCGCTCCCTCCTCATCTCTCAATATCCCTCCATCTCAGCCGTCCGATATTTGATCTAACCGTGTAGAGAGGGACACGTCATCCATTTCAAAATTTTCATCTTTACCGCATGCAGTAGTTTTTACTGCATACGGTATTTTGAAATAGATGACGTGTCCCTCTCTGCACGGTTAGATCAAATATCGGATGGCTGAGATGGAGGGATACTAAGAGATGAAGAGGGAATCTGCTCCCATCTAATTAGAGCATCAAGATAAGGCCATGATCAAGGCGTATTAAAATTTTCAACCTCCTTCCAAGGTAGGGCCATCATTGATGTGAAGGCTCGTGCTTTTGTACGCCAAATTGTAGCCAAGTAGAAATAACATAAATGACGCGTTAGTACAAGGATCTTTTTGTTCTGTTTTGCGGGAAAAAATCCATCCAAGTCATGTACTCATCGTGCTAATTATAAAGGGTTAAAGAGCATCCAGCATAACAAAATATTGGTTCAAGAAAAATTAGCGATTAACTATTAAGTGAAGCTATAGCGTACAATAAACTTTTAAAAAGGAAATGCGCCCAACACAATTAACTTTTAAAAAGGGGCGTCCGTAAGACAACGCCGTTAAAAAAGTTAACGCCGTTAGCAAAAAATTAACGTTTGTTATCTAAGGATCACCCAAAGAACAAAAACTATTATTCCAAGAAGCTCTAAACAAAATTCTAAATTTTACTAAATTAAATAATTTTTTTCTCAATTGTCATTATTCAAAAATACTTGTATAAATATCTATAGACAAAAATTGCCCATTCTTCAATTTTGTCAAAATTATAATTTGCTAAAATAAACAAAATTTTTGATTAAAAATATAATTATATGATTTAAATAAAACTCAAGGTGTTTTATAATTTATTATATATGTTAAACAAAAAAATATATATGATTTATTTTTATTTTATAAAAAATTTATGTGAGTTAAAAATTCATTTAATGTTAGCTAGACGCAGCTTAACCATTTAATAAATTGTGAAGGTTCATGAAGTCTTTTATTGGGAATTCAATTTTTCCTCCCAAGTGGGATGCTTTGTTGCGTCACATTACTCAGATAAATGCATTACAATTTGACACGAACAACGATATAAAAAAAAAACCCCTTTTCTGCAGAATTAGAAAATAATTATGATGCTGAAATTTTGGATGGACATGATGCTCTGTGGATGCCAGTTACGTCCATTTGTTTTCCCCACGTTCTAAAAAAAAAAAAGGATTGAACTGGTGTTAATCGAATTGCTTCACATTGGGACAGGTCAGACTTTTAATCAAAACGCGATTTGAGGAAAAATGTCGACGAAAGAAACATTAAATAACATAGATTTTTAAATTTTATTAACATTAAATGAATTTTTTAACTCACATAAATTTCTTTTAAAATAAAAATAAATTATATATTTTTTTTGTTTAACATATATAATAAACTATAAAATACCTTGAGTTTTATTTAAATCATATAATTATATTTTTAATCAAAACTTTTGTTTATTTTAGCAAATTATAATTTTGACAAAATTAAAGAATGAATAATTTTTGTCCATAGATATTTATACAAGTATTTTTGAATAATGACAATTGAGGAAAAATTATTTAATTTAGTAAAATTTAGAATTTTGTCTTTGTAAGCTCTTGGAATAATAGTTTGTTGTCTTTGGGCTCCTTAGATAACGGACGTTAACTTTTTGCTAACGGCGTTAACTTTTTTTTAACGGCGTTGTGCTGGGCGCCACTTTTTAAAAGTTAATTGTGTTGAGCGTTCCTTTTTAAAAGTTTGTTGTGTTTGGCGGTCCACTTAATAGTTAATTGTGCTGGACGCTCCTAAACCAATAGTTTGTTGTCTTGGATGCTCTTTAACCCAATTATAAAAGTTAAGGTAATATAAGATTTTTACCCATTTTGTCTCTCAAATTTATAATTTTTTTAAAAATATTGATATTAATCAGATATGGTTAGGAGTATTCAATCAAAGATTAGTTACACTGCTCATAATTAAAAAGAAAATTTTAAGAAAAGTGATTTACATTTATAATAAATAATCAACTGAACTAATTTTCTTTTCATAAATTAGTTATCTAGGTTTTATAAATTATAATTTACAATTATTACTCTACAGTTTACATTTTAAATTTCATTTTAAGATCAAGTTGTAATTAAATTAATTTTCTTGGGATGAAACTATCATTTCTCATTAATCCAACTTAATTCGGCCAGAAAAATAAATAACCCAAATTAAAGTAGCTTCAAGTTGAAATTCAAGTTGGGTATTAACTTGGTTCAAGTCCGCTCATATGTACCCCTACTCAATACTTCATATGGTGTTTAATATAAAGCATATTTACATAATTTAATTAGATTGAAAAAGTTAGTAAAGTTAATTAATATAACATGTATGTATTTTCTAAAATACCCTAAACATCTTCTTTAATTCCTTCATTCTCTTTTTTCCTTGATTATTGTTGAGGGAACATTATCAATAGCAATAAATTAGGAAAAGATTGGAAAAAAATTAAATTGTTTTATATCTAAGAATAAGATTAACTCTTCAAACATGCCATATATTAAGGACCAGAGAGAGTAATTAATAATGCACACACATAGATTGATATTGATTTACATTTTTCACGATCTATTAGCAGCACCAACAATAAGTCTTATTCCATTAGGTGTGATCAACTAGATAGATCTGATAATGTCATTATGCTCTTTTAATAACCAAATTTTCAGATATCGTGTTAACTAAAAGGTCCTATTCAAAGGCATCAATGTCATAGAAACCAAATGAAATTGTACCGTATATTGTAGAAAGCTCCGTGGCATGGAAGTTTTTCAAATAAGCATAACTTTGATAATAATTGAGATCATCATTCATTCAATAGAAACAACCAAACTTTTCTCACAAGTTGGGGGATTTGGCTCCCATCCTCTTCTCTTCCTGTCAACTTCTTCATCTCAACTGTTGGATTAAGATTTGAACGGTTCATATTTAATCTTTTATAAAAATATTATTTTTCAATATTTTTTAATAATTTAATATTTTATTAATATTTTTATAAAAGATTAAATCTGTACCATTCAAATTTTAATCTAACGGCTGAGATGAAGAAGTGAATGGGAAGTGGATGGGAAAAGAAGAGGATGGAAGCCAAATCTCAAGTTGGGTGGGGTCGACTACATGAATCGTACAATACTATTATGTTCTATCGACAACTCAATCTTTGGATAAATTGTTAATCAATAGGTTTGATCTACTCAATAATTTCATTTAGTCTTCTCTTTGATTTTTCCTCTATTCCTTTTCATAAAACTCTATACTACTTTATCTATCTTTCTTACCAAAGCATCCAATATACTCCTTTGGTCCTATTGATAGCGCAAAGAAAAAATAAATTTTTCTTTCCTGTTTAATTATAAGTAACATCATTAAAATTTTCATATGAATATACAATTTTTCCCTTCATTTGTTATTTTATTGACTTTGTTCTCATATGTACAATATATATTAAACAGGTATAAAGTGAAAAGTTGTTGAATATTAAGGCAGAATTAATGAAGTTTAAAGTTTTTTTTATTTATTTGATGTGTGTGAAATTGTTAGCATCTAGGAATTCATATCATTTTAGCACATTTTCCTTGTTTTTATGTACGTTTTGATACATCTGTGCATAAATTGGATATCCAATATAGGAAAATGTACATTTGATTTTGGTTGGACATCACGGCAAAAGTATGAATATTTTGATTGTGAATTTCCTATTTTAAAATGTTATTTCTTTCTAGGAATATTGTAATACAATGATCAAGTGAATATAGTCACTTTGCTAACATTGGGAAGACTTGTTAGTAATAAGAGAAGCAAAATTGAAACGGAACAAAGGGGAGCCTAGGCCACACTCTTAATGCCTAGGCCATGAGAATGGAGAAGGAAAGACAGAGAGCCAAAGCATCTAGGTGCCAGAATTTGAGCTTGGCCATGATCAGATGAAATCAGAAACAAAGAGATGTAGCGCCTAGTACCAAAATGAGCATGTGATGTCCCACATCGGCTTAGGAGGGGAACAAAAGACATGTTATAAGGGCTAGATACCTCTCCCTCTCAACGCATTTTAAAAACCTTGTGGGAGGATGGGGCCCCCAAAGCAAACAATATCATGAGTAAGGTGCTAGGATGTTACAATTGATATACAAGCCAGGCTTGGGTTGATATGGACCAATATGTGCTAGTAAGGATGCTCAGCCCATAAGGATATGCAGTGTGATGTCCCATATTGGCTAAAGAGGGAAATGAAAGATTCCTTATAAGTATCAGAATACCTTTCACTCTCGATGCAGTTGAAAAATTGAGGGGTGACGAGGCCCTAAAGTGAACAATATCAAGAGTGGGGTGCTGAGATGTTACAGAGCACCTAGGCTGTGATCGTCTAAAAATAGAGATAGAGAGCATGATCGCTTAAGAACAAGAAGGAGGGCCTGGGCACTCCGGTGTTGACAGCAAAAAACACAACTGTGTTGAACCTAAAAATTTTATAGTTTTGAGCGTATATACCTGATAAGTCATATTTATGTTATGTTTTCCATGTGTGCTTTGACTGTTTTAAATGGTGAATCCGAGCTTAATTGTATTTTATCTAATTAAATGTGTTAGAATTCTTTCACATAGGGAAATAAAGGATAGATTCTGTAAATTGTTGAATTCACCTTACTATCCGCACATATACATAAGAAAATGGCTACTTTATAGTTTACTGTGAAAGTACATAACAAAGAAGATATAATGCTATAGCATATGATATCCTTACTTCTGTGCTAGCAATTTGATGCAACCACTATGCTATAGCATCAAAGTGATGCATAGTCATGCGCTACTTTACGTTGACCTTTCCTTGAGGGTTTTTCAGGAATTTAATAAAAGTTGTCAAGATGGACGTTTAGACGGTGGTTGAAGTGATGAAGAATGAAATAGAAGATGTAGAGAATCAAAGAGAAGATTTGATGAATCCTGCATAATTAAGATAGGATCAATGAACCAAATCTAGGGATTGGAGCCTAACAGATTTGGAAGGCCCAGCTCACTAGATGTACAAGGTGAAAGGACCTAACTATAAGGGGAAAGCATGGCTAAACCTAATGGACTCACACCAAAAGAATAATAGAATCATCAAGAGAGAGAGAGAGAGAGAGAGAGAGAGAGCTATAGAAGAGACCCGATTCTTCCCTGAAGTTAGACGGACTGTACGAGCTTCTTTGTTTTTCTTATTTTCTTCTTTAACATTCTCATGGGCTATTCTACTGTAATTTGTTTTGTGTTTCCCTCATCAGTCATGAACTATATTTCTATTGGTTGAGTAAGGGTGGATTTCTAAGTTGTAGAATAAACTCAGTTTGCTAAGCTTTTAATTCAATATATTCAGTTTTCTTAACAGATTTAACATCTTGTTTGTTAGTGGCCGCTAAGGAGCTAGATCAATGTGAAAGTGGAGCTTAATCACCAAGAGGGGGTGAATTGGGGATTTCAAAAACTTTTCGAATTACTCTGTTTTGGATACTAAAACAGAGCTAAATAGAGCATAAGGAAGAAGAGCAAGACACGAAATTTATACTGGTTCAGTCCAATCTCTTGACCTACGTCTAGTCCCCAGACACTCTGGGATTTCACTATATCAATTGATTACACACTCTGTAACTCAAGAGTAATTCTCCCACTAGAACTTACTCCCCCTTACAAGTTGCAATCAATATCCCAATCACCAAGTCCCCTAACTTGTGATTCTTTATAATAAATGATTTACAATCAAGAAACTCTCTCTAAGAGTGGATAAGAATAAACACTGAAGCTCTATGTATCAAAAGATACTTTACAAGTGAAAACTGAAAGAATAGTTGTGAAACTTGAATGCAATTCATTTTCAGCAGATGTGTTGGTGGAGAAGAATTGAATGCAACTCTATTTATACCAAGAGAGCATTAAATGACCGTTGTAATCTTCAATGTAACCGTTGCCTTCATTAGACAAGAATTAGGTTAAGCTTTGGTCTTCTTCTCTCTCTATTCTTCATTTAATCTAGTTGTACAGAAGTTCAGGGTTGACTTCTTGAATATTAATCCGTTGGAATAGCAGCTACTGGATGTGGAAAGCAGACATTAATCCTTTGGTAACGTGTGCAGAATGATTGTCCAAAAGGATGCAAGTTTTCTGAACTTTGCATTTAATGTCCTGACATCACTTTTTGCTTTTGCTCAAACCTTCATTTAATATCCTTTAAATCATCTGAAACTCACTAACAAAGTGGTTAAACATAGCTGGGAATATTAATGAATGATGATAGGAAGTATTGAGATCAAACAAGAAGGTTTCACACACTACTACAAAAAAGCTAAAAAAAGACCTAAATAAGACCCAATTAACGTCCCTTTTCTGAGGGATGTCTCGGAGGGGGTAGTAGATTGTATCACTTTTGGCGTCCTAAAAATCATTCAGGATGCCTCATCAAAGGCCTCATCAGAGGCGTCCTGAATGATATTCAGCACGTCTTAAATCACATTTCGGGCATCCTGATCTTATTTTCAGAAGAGGTGTCCTGAATGATATTCAGGACACCTTAAATCACATTTCGGGCATCCTGATCTTATTTTTAGGACGCCTTATATTAGTTTTTTTTTTTTAAAAAAAAAAATGCCTGCATATACAATTGGCCAATTTGCTGCAAAACTGAAATATCAAACTTTACATTCAGGAGTCATAGATTTCAGGCATATACAAGCCCAGACAGTGCTCAAAATGAAAACAATCAGAATCTAATTAGGCCAATTAAATAGCCAACATGAGCCCAATGCGAACCACCAACTAAGGAACGTCATCAATCCAAAAAAAAGCAAAGAAATGTCCACTACAAGTCAACAAGATCAGCATCAAACTCGCACTATATACATTTTAAGGGCAATTCATTATGCAAACGGCCGCATGAGGATCCCAACACAACAAGCAATACCTATGTTCGACCAAGCATGATTGGCTTCCCAGTAAGCAGCTCTGCCAATAAGATGCATCCAGCACTCCAGAGATCAATGCCGACACCATAATGTGTAGTAGCCCCAAGAATAAGCTCGGGAGCACGATACCAAAGTGTGACAACTGTACTTGTCAAGGGCTCATTGTGCTCAGGATCATACAAAGCTGCCAGTAAAATTCTGCAATTTTAAGGATCCTTCGTTGTCAAGAATCAGACATGCAACATAAATGTCACATCACAGTTCCAGAAGAATCTCAAGAAGCATTCGTCTAACAAAAAATTTACCTAAAACAGATTGATCACTTGATCCAACCAAAAAATGCGAAGTAAACTTTATATACCTATATGTGTTCAAGAAGATGTCTAGCCAACATGTCTCGAACCGTATCGATGTCATCCTGTGAGTACGGATCCACAGTACCAAAAAACTGTAAATTGGAAAACAAGGTATAAGATAAACCAATGAAGTGAATGAAATAATTAACAACTCAAGTACAAAAATAAAAATATCATCATTTGAGGACCACGGAGCATTACGTATGTTTTGAAAACTTGTAATACATCCGGTAGAGTCCGCACTCGGAGTTCCCTGGTTGTTGATGGCACTATAAATCAAAAGCAAATTGTTAAAACGAATAAAGCCATATCAAAAGCCACTATGTCAATGAAATAACTTGAACTGAAACTACTTACCTTCGGATAAAACCACTTCGATCCACCCTACTCTCGTGCTCCAGAAAGCTGTCTATACGTCTTGAGACTCCTATCATTAAAATGGAAATTAACATACATGAAAAAAATTCATTTAAAAGAAGAATCGATGATTTAGACAAAAATTTACTTACTCGGTAAACATGGTTTTGATATCCTCGTTTGGCCTACCACCTACGGAATCCAACCAATAACATACGTTCTTGGCGGGACAAACAACACACAGGATCCAATGACCACTACAACATATACATATTAATATTAAACTAAGATAAGAAAGCAATTTATTCTTTAAAATCTTATATAGACAAAAAAAAAACGCACCTTTCATGTATTGGCGCTAGATAACAAGGCAATGTTTGGTCGCCCATTGTTAAACCAACATAAAGCACCCTTCTGGGTAACTTATTGCGAGTTAAAGCAGTGACGGTAGGACATAAGAATCCATACGAACCCCGTCGGTTTTCCTTGGCGCATATGTCATGGCAGACACTATGATCAAAATAAAATGATAAATGTTGTTGAATATATTAAACAAAAAAAGAGTACTGACATAATTAAAGGGTAAAAAAACTTACAGGATTGCAAGTTGAAGAAACTGTATATCTAAACAATCCATATGCATAAAATCTTTCAAATCTTTCTTGTCAATTGATATCAGATATGTCTTTTCTGTACCGACAATGCCCCGAGGCATCTGCAAGCCTATAAAGTCGATGTCCTCCTACAACTCTCATAGCTGTGCTAAGTAGGGAAATCTGCCCACAGCTTGTTCATGCTATGAAAACATAATAAACAGATTATGAGTGGGTTAGCAATGAAAATCAATCGGGAACCTACTCATCATCAATTAGTAATGTATTTCCTACCATTGAAGGTGTCGTCCCCATTTGAATAAGATGATGCGGCCAAAGGATGAATGATGTGGTGGCAGCTCGGGAACCTCCTCATCATCAATCGGGATGGCTGTCTCTTCTTCGTCCTCTCTCACACTTTTCACAGTCACCCTACGTTGGTCTTGTGGAATTTGCATATTGTGGTGTGTGGTTTGTTCTGAGTAAACAAGACCATCGGCAACAATACGCCGGTGTGGGTCATCCAAATATAGAGTGCAAGGTAGTCCTCCCTGTGGAGTATGAGAAGGTTCACCAATAAGTACATCTGGAGAGTGATGAGAAGGTTCGCCAATAAGTACATCTGCAGCGTGAAAACTTTCTTTGCTTCTTGGGAAGGCTGGGGATTCGTGGGTTGTAGGTTGCGTATTTCCCTTCTCTTGTATCATAGCCCTCATTTCACCCCATAGTTGTTCCACAACCTCATCTACGAGGGACGCTCGAATTTCGGCTACAAGCTGAGGACTAGGGTTGTTATCGTCATGCAAACAATGTGAACGTCGTCCAAAATATTTCGCGACGCTAACTCCCCTTGTCTCCCCTCGAACAACATCAAGGTAATCTGGCTTCCCAATCGCCGTGGACAAAATGTTCATCCGTGTACCTGGCGTGAATGAACCTTGGCTGCTCTGCTACTCAGGTGCATCCTGTATCATAGGATTTTTCATAAATAATAACTAAACTCTTAGAATATGAAACAAAAGAGGCTATTTAATACTTCTAATTTAACTACTTACAATCTTTGAGGCAACCTTAGCCAATCTTCATTTACGTATTTGTCACCCTTCATCCTCGTAGCTTTCCATTTTTTGTGACGAGGAGGACGCTCAGGGGCCTGGATAACAATGGAAGGATTGGATTGGGCAGCTTCCTTCATTCTCTCCAACTCTTCTTCCATCATCTTCCATTCAAGCTTTTTATAGCCACCTCTAGACATGAATGGCTCATCTCTATGACCAAGTCTTTGAAGATCAACTAAGACAAATCCAAATTTAGGATCTATTACAATAGCATTATTGCTAACCCACTTAAATTTCAATAAAGCAACTTTGAACTTGTTGTAGCTCATCTCCCATATTTCTTCAATAACTCCATAATAGGCCATTGATGCTAACACCAGGTTTTTGTCTTTCGAACTTGAAAAGTGCATGGATTTAGCTTCAACCATCACCCCACTATTTTGAACAGAACTTCTGTCATCTTGGTCTTTTGTGTAGAAAGAATATTCGTTTATATCATAACCGCTCCAAGTGATGACCTGAAAAGAAGGCCCCCAAGCTAACCACTCGATTGTAGCCGACACACTGGTCTCGTGCAATACCTTCTCCTCGAACCACTTTATGAAAGTCTTCTTTTGCTCATTAGCTATTTTCATGTCATTCTTCCTTGGATTCATATTCTTCAAACTCTTTCTGTGTTCATCAATGTATGATTGAACTTCTTCCATATTATTCAAGATGTACAAGTGTGCTTGCAACACCTCTTCACGAAGCATATTCTTCAATTTGATTCCTCGAGTTCCCTCGCTTATCCCCTTGTCATGTTGAGATTGTATCGTCGCCCCTGATAGATAATCTTTGCATAAATCCATAGGCTCTTCAACTACATATCTCTCAACTATTGAGGCTTCTGGTCGATAAAGATTTTTAGAATACCCTTTTAAGATCTTCATGTATCGCTCGAAAGGGTACATCCACCTTAGGTAAACGGACCGCAGAGCCTTACCTCCCTTACCAAGTGCACTATCAGGTGCACCATTATATCAAAAAATGCAGGAGGAAAATGCATCTCTAGTTGGGACAAAATAATATAACCCTAATTTTCCAATTCATCCAACTTTTCAATGTCAATAACTTTGTTACAGATAGCATTAAAGAAAATACTCAATTTTGTTATAGTGGTTCACACTTCATCTTTCATAATGCCTCTAATAGCTATTGGTAATAGTTGTTGTATCAACACATGATAATCATGGGACTTCATTCCCACTAACTTCAAATCGTCCATTGAAACACACCTTCTCAAATTTGAAGAATATCCTTGTGGAACCTTAATGTCATATAGACACCCACACAAACTTTTTTCTTCGCTTTTGATAGTGTATGAGCTACTGGCTCCATGTATGCCCTCTTACCATCTTCCATTACTCGTGGATGTAACCGTTCTCTTATTCCCATATCAACCAGGTCTAGTCTCGCACTAATTCCATCCTTAGTCTTCCCTGGTATGTGCAAAAGAGTACTGACAAGGCTACCGCAAACATTTTTCTCCACATGCATCACATCAAGACTGTGTCTCACATCAGGACTACGCCAATATGGAAGATAAAAAAAATTGATCTCTTCTTCCATATATTCTTCTCACCCACAATCCTTTGCTGCTTACCCAATATGACATTGATATGTTTCACCCGACCATAAACTTCCTCTCCGGTTAATGCCTATGGAGCCATTCTATGCTCCGGTAAGCCGTTAAAATGCTTTCTTAACTTGCGATATGGGTGGAACCAATGAAGAAACCTCATGTGACCAAGGTAGACCATTTTTTTTCATGTTTCAGTTGATGGAAGTTTGTGTCTGCTTCACATATTGAGCATGCTTTATGCCCCTTGACACTGTACCCTGACAAATTTCCGTATGTAGAAAGTCGTTTATCGTGATAAAAATCATTGCACGCAACTTGAAGGACTCCTTCTTATATGCGTCAAACACATCTACGCCTTCCACCCACAATTCTTCAAATCCTCAACCAAAGGCACCAAGTACACATCGATATTGTTCCCGAGCTGTTTTGGTACAGAAATCATCATAGAAAGAATCACATACTTGCATTTCATACATAGCCTGGGGGTAAGTTGTATATTACAAGGAGAACCAGCCATGCACTATGGGTGCTGCTGAGAGTTCGATGCGGATTGAAGCAATCTATACAAAGCCCCAGCCGAAGGTTTCTTGGCTCACTGCCAAATTGAGGGAACATTTCGTCTATTATCTTCCATCGTGGAGAGTCAGCCGGGTGCCGTAGATATTTTCCATCGGATATTCTCTCATCAAAATGTCATCTCAACTTCTTCGCCGTTGCTTCACTAGTAAACAGATGCTTAAACCGAGGAATTATGGGAAGATACCATAATGGCTTCAAAGGTTGCCTTTTTGCTGTGTGATCTCCATAACCACCACCTTTCTTCACTTTGTATCGTGAAGTTTTACACTTCGGACAATTACTAAGGCCTTCATACTCATTTCTGTACAATATGCAGTCATTAGAGCAACTGTGTATCTTTTTATACTCCATACCCATCGTAGACAAGATTTTCTTAGCCTCATACATACGATTTGGAAGTACATTATAATATGGCAACATATCACACAACAATTCAAGCAGCAACGTGAAACTGCTATCGGTCCACCCACATGTTGCCTTTATGTTGACCAAATGTAAGGTCCCAGTCAACCGTGTATACTTAATACACCCAGGGAACAAAGGTGTCTCTACATCACTCCGCACGTTATCATATTCATGTGGTTGTGCAAAAGATTCGACCTTGACATCATGAATCATTCTCTCCATTCCATCGTCATCTACCTCAACTTCATTTTCGTGGGACACACTGGTAGTTACCTCCTCACCATGCCATATCCATGTTGTGTATCGAAGATTTATTCCATCACAAATTAGGTGATCCCTTATATCAGCAATATCCCGTCGAACCCCATTTAAAAAATTAACACATGGACAATAATACATCCCATTTTTTGTAGCCACATTCCTTCTAGCAAATTCAATAAACTCTTCCACCTCATTCTCATATTCTTCACTAGTTCTCAACGCATTCATCCAACTATGACCCATTTTATTACCACTTTAGACATTTCCAACAACAGTCAAGTTTATAACAATTTCAAGAACGACATGTTTTTTTTTCAATCTTGTAAAATATATATATATATATATATGGCAGCATTTCCCCTCAAAAGTAAGACACCCCGAAATTCCAACAACAAACAATTTCATCTTAATTCAACAAAACTTACTAACTAAGGCAATTTAAAAAATATCAGCTACTAAATCCAATAATTTCATCAATACCAAATATAAAAATATATCTCAGTTGTCTAAATCATAAACTATAAATTATGGACTTCTAAGCGTCATTATTCATACTACAAAGTTTACCTAGTTCAATGCACATCAACAAAAAAACAATATTTAACTATAATTACCTCAACTTTAAATTCCGATGCTTGAAATCTATTTGCTCTATTCAACCTAAAGACAACAACAATAAAGACAACATTAGAATTATTCAAACTAACATATGGGTGAGGGAATAATTGTATGACAGAAGGAACATGATTACAAATACCTACCCTAGGACCCCTCAAGCTAGCTCTTGTGGGTTGCTGTCGTGGCCAAGTCACAATAGTTAAAAGGGTTATTAGATTCCTGTAGTCGAAAAAGAAGTAATCACTGAGAACTTAAAAATAAAAATTTCCAGATAGTACTTCTATTATATATAGTAACAAGGTTAGAAACTAACCAAGTTAACCTATAATGCCACATATCATAGTAGGTGAAACTTGTGGAACAAAAGGCAACATAATTAAATCTAGATCTAGATAAAGATGAAATATCACCTAGAAGGGGGGTGAATAGGTGATCTCATAAATTCTTTCGCGATACTCACATGAGGATAAATAGAAAGAGTGATAAGGTAGAGAAATAAACACAGGGCAATTTATATTGGTTCGGTCGAAAATCACTGACCTACGTCCAGCCCCCAGAACACCTGAGATTCCACTGTCTTTCAAGAACAATTACACACTCTGTAAACGAAGGATGGTCCTCTCACTCTTAGACTCCACTCCCCCTAACAAGTTGTAATTAATACACCCACTCTTAAGGTTCCACAACCTTAAGAATCAAAACAAGAATCAGAATGATATTTAATGACTCCTCACGAGTAGATATAGTATGAACACTGAAGAACAATTAATATCAATGATATTAAATGAAATAGTCAATAGCAATAACATAGAATTGAATGCGCAATGCTTCGGTAGTTGGCGAATTGAATGTAGTGAGCTTTTATAGCATTTGTCATTAATGTCGTTCGTGGAGCTTTGCAAACTAGTCGTTGAGACTCTCTTAGTTTCCCGTTAGGCACATCTTACCCCGTTTCGTAAATAGTCGAACGTTGGATCATTAAATGCGCCTGCTGTTAATGTATCTGTGCAGAGAGTAGTTCAGAGAATTAGCTGGAATAAGTAAGCCTCGAAGGAATTACTTCGTCGCTACAAAATCTATTTCCGATTGTTGTTCGCTCTTCCGAACCAAAGATTTAATGCATTTGCCACATTGGACTACCTTTCGTTCAAACGCTCGGTTCAAGCTGATTAATCAACTGAAACTTATCAAAGAAATTGATTAAATGCAATAGAGATAATTTCAGACATTATTAAATAAGATTAAATGATGACCCGGTGAAATTATGAAATTGATCTGCGAGATTTAAAAATGACTGGACACTATCAAACATTCTCGAGAATTTATAAAATCATTCTCGAGAATCCCTCAACAGGAACTCACGGTAAACTGGACGTCTTTGATAGTGCTCGAGCACAAATGTTTATACTCAAGAATGTTTTTAGATCAGAGAAGAATATCAAAAAGATTAAGATTGATCATTCTCGAGAATCAGATGACCATTCTCGAGAATCGGTAAAAATTCACAAAACCTTTTACAATTGAATTCTCGAGAGTTAACTTATCATACTTGAGAATTCCTTGGCCATTCTCGGGAATCAATTCTTAACTCTTGAGAATTGATAGACTAATTGAATCAGTAGGAATTTACTAGTGAAGGAGGAAGTTCTCAAGAATTATATTGTTCATTCTCGAGAATGAGCACGTGAAGTTTCAATGAAACAATGAATCTGAATTCTCGAGAATCAAGTTGGTATTCTCGAGAATATGAATTAGCCATACTCGAGAGTTATATACCTATACTCGAGAGCCAGAGTTTAATTCTTAAGAATTTACATGTCTATTCTCGGAATTACCTTTCCATACTCGAGAGTTAGTTCAATATTTTCAGGTATTGCATATAAGCATATACTCGAGTATTGGGATAAGATTCTCGAGAATCGAACTAGAAAAGAATTAATAAACTCTTGAGAACTTGTCTATTATTTCAAAATCCTTAATGAAAAGATTCAATTGTCATCATCAAAACATTTGGAGAGACACTTGTAATGAAGGGATAAAAGGGTTGGCTTCACAAGGGACACCTAAGCCTTGTATTTAATGACAATTGAAGATCAAAATTCTTCCTTTCTAAGCAATGGGATTTCGGCTATAAACAAAAGAAAAGAAGAGGAAATTGGTCAAACATTGACACCTCACCTCATTCTTTCTCTCATTGCCACCATATGCCTATTAACCAGTATGTTGGAGTGTAAAAGTGGTCACTCCATTTGGTCAACATATACATACACAAATGCCATAAAATCACGCCACCTTGCCCCTCACTTCTTTGAAAATGTTGGTTATTTTAAGGACACCTCATCATTGATAATTAATGTTAATTGATGACCCAAAATTCCTTCTCCTCCAAGCCTTAGAATTCGAATCAACCAAGATAAAGGAGAGGAGAAGCTGATTTAAACAAGCTTTAAGCCAATGTCAAAAGCCAATTGAAAAGTCAAAAGCTTAAGGAAAAATTATCCAATGAGAAGGGGTCAACAAGGATCAATCAAGGATTTATTTTTAAGCATTAATGAGATAAAAATCAAACCTCTCTCTTCAACCATTCAATTCGTCCAGCCTAACCAAGAGAGAAGAAAAATGATCTCAACCTACAATCTCGTCTAACCAACCAAACATTATCAGTCCAGAATCAAAGCTGCCCTCTAATCTATCCTGACATAACACCACCCAAAAACAGAGAAAGGTACGAGATTTACCTCAAGAATGAAGAACAAGAACGGTCCAAAAACTTAGGTGAGCTAGAGGCCCGAACATAGCAAAATGGGCAAGAGAAATTAGGTTTGCACCCAAAGCACAGAGTTGGAGGTCCAAGTGTCTGTGGCCGAAGAGGAAGCACAGAGATTCACTAAGATCAGACTTTAATATTGAACTTCAATTCATTACAACTCAGTTTATATAGTTTTAAGCATTTAAAATATTGTCAAACAATGCAAAAGATGGGCATTAAAGAAACTAGAGGCGGAGTCGCGACAGCTTACTTGGGTTTGGGAAGGAGGCGGAGTGAGATGGAGCAGCAAGAGGCGCGGTGCGGCACGGCGGAGACGGAGGAGACGTGTCGAGGAGTATGAGAGACGAAGAAGCCGGAGGCACGGCGCAGAGAACACGGAGGAGAGACGTCGGCGAAAAGGGATATCGGACTTGGGGAAGGCGACGGGAGTGAAGTGTGTGCGATTTCGAGAGAGGGAAAATGAAAATGAAGAGAGAAACCGTGTCAATACATCTTATGGGTTGAATTTTGGCGACCGGAATTAATATTCAGGGCGCCAAAATTGCAACATTGGCGACCTAAATCTAATTCAGGTTGCCTAAATTTTACAATTGGCGACATGAATGTAGTTCAGGTCGCCAAAATACTCCAAGTGGTGACCTGAATTAAAGTCGGGTCGCCAAAATTCTCAAATTGGCGACCTGAATTTAATTTAGGTCGCCCAAATTCCCCAATTGGGAATTGATTTTTTAATTGGGAATTGAATTTTTTTATAATTGGTGACCTGAAATAAATTCAGGTCGCCAATTTAATAAAATTCAGGTCACCAAAATTATTAAATTAGCGACCTGAATTTATTTCAGTCCCAAAATTCACAAATTGGCGACTTGAATTTTAATTCAGGTCATCCATTGTAAAAAAATTCAATTCCTATACCCCATGGTGCCAAAAAAAAAAATTCTTATAACCATGGCGTGAATCTGAATTTGGGCAACCTGAATTAAATTCAGGTCACCCATTTAAAAAAAATTCAAACAAAAACACCCACGGCGCCCAACAATATATTCTCGAGAAGATTTTCCATGGATGTTAGTCGTCCCGAGAACATTTAAGACGTCAACAATAAATTTTATTCCAAAAAAACATTAAATCCCATGGCGCCAAACGAAAAATTCTCATATTTCCCATGGCAGGAAAATGTTAGTCGTCCTAAAAAATTATTAGGACGACAAAAAGAAATTTTATGAGTCCTAAACTAAATTTCAGGACGCTCAAGGCTCAACTTCCTTGCATTTAATTACAAGAATGCCACCACCTTTATTTTTTACTTCCTAATTCTTAATAAGGACGTCTTTTAAGGTAGTAATATCAAATTTTTGTAGTAGTGATAAATTCGTCGATTTGAATTTCAAACTTTGAGACGCAAACTCGAGTTTGTTCATTAGAACTTGAGTTTGTCACTATGCACTAATAGCAAAACTCAAGTTTCCAAAAACTAAGCTCGAGTTTCCTTCTTCAGAGAAGATCGTCGCAATTTGAGCGTTGGACCATAGTTTTGAAAGAAATTCAAAACTCAAGTTTCCATTTTCAAAACTCGAGTTTTGGACTTTTAACAAGTTAAATCGATTTTAGTCCAAAACATCAAAACTTGAGTTTCCATCCAAAAGTGGAGGTTTCAAAAACATTGAAAAAGACCAAAGCTCTCAGCTTAGTCAAAACTTGAGTTTCCATTTAAGTATGAAAACTTAGAGAATTTTAGCTCAAGTCAAAAATGGAGTTTCCATCAAAACTGGCGGTTTCAAAAGCTAGGTAAAACATGAACGCTCTTTGCCAAGCCGAAACTCGAGTTTCCAGAACTGAAACTCGAGTTTTCACAAAACTTAGGAAAATATAGAAAACTCATGGCAAAGCGAAAACGCGTTTCATATCAAAACTGGAGTTTTCACAAACTTAATATGTTGGAAACTCTCTGTATGACCAAAACTCAAGTTTCCAAAATGAAAATTGGAGTTTTGTCTTTTCCAGAAAATATTGAGAAGTCTCTGTATGGTGAAAACTGAAGTTTTCTCTAAAAACCAGCGGTTTTGCTTAGTTCAGGGAAATTGAGCTTTTCTCTGTAAAGTCAAAACTCGAGTTTTCCTTTGACAGTAAGTTTTTCAACTTACCAAAGGAAAAACTTCACATCTCGTCTACAATTGTTTATCATCAAAACACATAGAGAACTAACACAATGGCTTTGGCTTACTTCAAGTTTAATGACCCCACTTTTATGAAAATTATTGTATGAGCTAATTAATATTATATTATGGAATTTTTATTAAATCTAAAGCAAATAATATGTGCTTTCATCTAATTGGCTAAAAAGGGATAATTATTGTGAGAACACATGTGGAAAAAAGGCTTTTAAGACCGGACAAAAGAGGTACTGTAAGACTGGACCAGACACCGGTCTTGTTCCAACTGGTATTAAAAATCCGTAACTTTTAAGACCGGATTCGAACCTGTCTAAAAGAAACTTTTTCAGACCGGACATTTTAAAAGTTAGGTCTTAAAAGTTGCACTATATAGACCTGATATGTATTTTGTCCGGTCCTAAAACTCAAATTTTAAGACCGGACCAAACAATAGACTGGTCTAAACATATCACATTTTTAAGACCGGATAAATAAACTCCAGTCTAAAAAATACCAACTTCTAAGACCAGACGAATAACTAATCCGGTTCTAAAATTAATTAAATTTAAGACCGGCTACTAAATACATCCCGTCTTAAAAATTCAACTTTTTAGACCGATCTTAATAAACAACGGTCTTAGAAGACCAACTGTTAAGATCGGCATAGACCTTTAAGACCGGTGTTATAAATTCATCCGGTCTTAACATTTGAACATTTAAGACCAGTGTTATTATTTCCCGGTCTAAATTTTCTAGAATTTTTCCCTGTTATGTTCTTCCTAATCATATATACACACACACATCCACCACCCAATCCAGCACAAAAAAAGTCGATACTTTAATCTACAGGCTATGAACAATCCATTATGAATAAATTGAATTGGGAAAAGAATACAAATATTATTCACCATAATGAGTTATGTGGCCTCTTAATTTATACTATGGCACAACACCTTAATGAATATATACAATAAGATAACTTATAACAAATACATTGATGAGTTACAAATACAGCACCATGCCTTCATCTGATCCCACCCAACAACGTAACATGATATCCCCTTTTATAACATATATACCGGATCCTGTCGCAAAAATAAAACAAGAACAAAAGCTTCACAGTCAGTGACATTATTGTTTAAGAACATAGAAGGAATATATATAGTTAAAACTTTAAAGTTTTCAAAGAATTTTGCATATGAATATTACCTTATGAATTGACTCTTTTATAAAGGGATATCCTCCCATATCCCTTCTTGATGATCATTTCTTATTCCGGGTTCATTATCCGCTTCATCTTCTTCGTTCATGTCCGGTAGACCCCTTGAAAAAGGAGTACTATGAGGAAGACCGTAATTTGAATGAATTTCATCATCAATATCAATGACCCTTTTTCCTTGGAGAGCTACAGACCACATTTTATTTTCCCGATCGGTGATATAGAACACTTGTTTTGCCTGGTCTGCCATAATAAAAGGTACATCTCCAAAACTTCTACCATTGATATCGACTAATGTAAATCCTAGCCGATCGATCCAAACACCATTATTGACATTAACCCACTTGCATTTGAAAATGGGAAATATAATTTGAACATAGTCCACCACCCAAATCTCTTCAATAACCCCATAATAAGGCATGACTGCCAATTTAGGCCTCTTGTCTTTCGAACTGGAGAAGTGCATAGATTCAGCCTCTAACATAACACCACTATTCTGGACGATGCTCCTATCATCTAGGGGCTTCGTGTAAAATGTATAACCATTGATCACATACGAATTCCAACTTATGACATCAACCTCCGGACCACGTGCTAACCATTTGATTGTATCAAAAACACATTCCTCTCCCTTGACCTTTTGTTTGAACCAGTTTGCAAAAGTTCTGTTATGCTTCCTAATCAACCTTTGTTTAGTCATTCTATGATTTTCTTTCCTTACAGCTTCTTTATGTGCTTCTATGATGTCTTGAACTTCATCAACATTATTCAAGATGTATAAGTGGACTAGTGACAATTCATCAGGATCCACACTCTTTACTGAAGCCCCTCGCCTACCCCATTCAACATGCTGATGTTTAGGAAGGCCAATATGTCTTACTTTGGCCAAATAATTTTGACAAAATTCCATGGCTTCTTTAGAAACATATTTCTGAACAATTGATGCTTCTGGCCGATATGCGTTCTTCACATACCCTTTTAGGAATTTCATAGATCTTTCGATTGGGTACATCCACCGTAAATGGATAGGGCCGCACAACTTTATCTCCATCACTAGATGAACAATTAGATGAACCATGATGTCAAAAAATGTAGGAACAAAAAGCTTCTCAAGGTGGCACAAGATAAGATATCCTTCATTCTCCAATTCATCCAACTTTTCAATCTCGAAAACTTTACTACAAATCGCATTGAAGAAGAAACAAAGTCTAGTCAAAACGACTCGAAGATCATAGTCGGCGATGCCTCGAATAGCTACTGGAAGTAGCTGTTGCATCAAGACATGACAATCATGAGACTTTTGGCCTACTAATTTCAAGCCCTTCATCGATACTGGCCTCTTAAAATTTGAAGAATACCCCGAGGGAACTTTTGTACCATGTAAACACTCACAAAAACTTCGTTTCTCATCCTTAGACAAAGTATGAGAAGCCGGGGGACAATAAGTTCTCTTCCCATATGGCCTTGAATGTAAGTCTTTACGTATTCCCATTGCTTGCAAATCCAATCTTGCCTTCACACCATCTTTAGAACTACCTTGTATGTTGAGAAGCGTGCCAATAATACTATCACATATGTTTTTCTCCACATGCATGACATCAATACAGTGTCTCACATCAAGATTGCACCAATATGGAAGATCGAAGAATACAGATCTCTTTTTCCATATATTTGTTTCTTTTCTACTCTTGGCTGTCTTACTGAAGATGACACTGATATTTTTCACCTTCTCATAAACTTGCTTGCCGGTCAATGCCACCAGAGCATCTTCATACTCTTGGCTACCAAAAAAGGCTTTCTTTAGTCGACGATATGGGTGGCCCCGTCTAAGAAATCTGCTATGTCCAAGATAAACCGTCTTTCTTCCATGTTGGAGTTGATGGTAGCATGTGCCTTCTTCACAAACCGGACATGCTTTATGGCCTTTTACACTATATCCGACAAGTTACCATATCTTTGGGAAGTTGTTTGTAGTACAGAATATCATGGCTCACAATTTAAAGACCTCCTGCTTGAAAGAGTCAAAGACATCAACACCTTCTTCCCATAACTCCTTCAAGTCTTCGATCAAGGGCTCAAGGTAAACATCAATGTCATTTTCGAGTTGTTTTGGTCTCGAAATCAACATGGACAACATGATTTACTTTTGTTTCATGCATAACATAGGAGATAAGTTTTAAATAATGAGAGGTACAGGCCATGAACTATGTATGCTGCTAAGGCTTCCATAGGGATTCATGTCATCTGTGCTAAGGGCAAGCCTAAGGTTCCTAGGTTCTTCGCCGAAGTTCGAAAATAATTGATCGATTTTCTTCCATTGGGAAGAATCAGCCGGATGTCGAAGCTTTCCATCAGAAATCCTCTCATCAGCATGCCACCTCATATTTTTTGCATCATTTTCATTAGCAAAAAACCGCTTGAACCTTGGTATAATTGGAAGATACCACAACACTTTTGGAAGCCCCTTATTTGACTTGTACCTTGGGGTTTCACATATCGGACAATTTTGCTTCTCTTCAAACTCTTTTTTATACAATATGCAATCATTTGGGCATGCATGAATCTTTTTGTACTGCATCCCTAGTGGACAAAGTATTTTCTTATCATCATAGTATCGATGCGGCAACACATATTCATCTAGAAGCATGTCCTTAAAAGCCTTAAGCATTTCAGAGAAACTCTTATCGCTCCATCCATGACGTGCCTTCAAGCTTACCAATTTCAATACAGCGTTCAACAATTGATATTTTTTACACCCAGGGTATAGCGGGGTCTCTGCATCACTGCACATATTACCATATGCATGTGATTGCTCAAAAGCCTCTTCTCCTACATCACGAATAATATCCTTTATGCGATCATCCATATCCGTGTCATTATCATCAAATGCCACTTCCCCATGTTGAGACCCACTTGGCATTTTTTCACCATGCCATGACCATACCGTATAAGACTTACAAAATCCTTCATGAATTAAATATGTGTGTATAACTTCGAGACTTAGTCGCCTCTCATTCAAACATTTTACACAAGGGCAATAAAACTTCCCACTATCATCATGGGTATTTTGTTTAGCAAATTCTATAAAGTCCCTCACCCCATTCTGATATTCAACACTCGTCCATAAAGCATTTATCTAACTGTGATCCATAGTAGAATTCCTATATATAGACAGAAAGATTTAACATACATAATCCAAAAAAATTGAAACTTGCATATAAAATAAGACAACTCCAAATGCATATATATGCTCAAATGTATCACAGTGAATCCAAGAAGCAAAATAAATGCATGACGAGGAATTAAATGCATCGGATGAAGGTCTTGTGGACTCACCTGTAGTATATAAATTCAAATGCGTTTGCTGAGTCTTTCTTCTCCGGCCACAAACGTTGATGTTGCAGATAGCAAGAGTGTAACACTCCACTGTTCTGAGCCCAGAACAAAGTGGCATCTTCACCTATTTTGCAAAGATGTAATACTTAATGAAAACTTAAACCACTGGCTAGTTTTGGTTCTTGCAAAGAAAGCCCTTCTTTAAAAAGAGATTTCAAAATAATAAATAAATTTGGTTGGGCTTTTCTGAAACTTTTAAGACTTTTGAAAACACAATGTTAGTGGTTCAAACTTCTCATTAAAATTGCATCTTACTTAAAACCTTATCAAGATTCATCAGAGTTTTTCCTTATTTCTCCAATTAATCTAGTGCTCTACTAAATCGTTCACCATAATTTGGGCTTGTTACATACATGCTCATACCTGCAGCAATCGTTAGTAACATATATATGTATATAAGTCTTAACTATTTCTACGATCATAAGTATCTAATTAAATATATACATCCCAATAGCCACGCAAGGCTATCTCAAAATGATATCTAAGTCATAAGGGAATAATAAAATTCATAGACAAAAATGAAACTAAATGTTTCATCAGCAATCCCTTCACACCACCTTCTTCTCAAAATCAGGTAATTATGCCCTTGCCTCTCCCTCCTTGGTTACTGAATTGCCCACGTCCTAAATTTAATGAAGGCTCTGAGATTCAAATAAATGAATCTCAGAGTAACAGGTTAATCTCAAATTCTAGCATATGCAATATATGTAAATCAACCAAACAGAGTAGTCCACACAGCATATAAAGCATTCAAATTCAAACAACAAGTATTACATACCAAATGCAGCTTGTAATACAAGTAAATCATAAAATGATTTCAAATACCTTAGCGCTTGGAAATTCATTTTGGTAAATTGAAAACCAAAAATTTACTGAATGCACTAAGCCCTGCCTAGCCACCGGGAAGTTGGCCCCATGGTCGGCTCTTCCGCTCAATCGAGCCATGAGTGGTGCTGACCCCATACAGGCAGGACATACAATATGGTTTACAAAAACATATAAGGCTATGCAAAGAATGTGAGATTATAGTTACTACCTGTTGGTCTTACCGACAAGACCCCTTCCACCAGATTCTTAACACTACGCTCGTCCTTTAGGCACGACAATTCTCAGATCCTATAATTAACATTTACATATAGAGGTGGGTCACTAACCAATTCAACCATAATTATAAATTCAACCTCTCTAGACCTTCCCCCAAAAATACTTGTCTTTTAATTCCCTTATGACTGGGGATGCATACTAATTAAGACTTATTTAATTAGATACTGTTTACTATAAGATAATTATCATCTCAGCCATTTAACCTTTCATTTTATCCAAAGAAACCTTAACCTTAAAGGTTAAGCACAATTAACAACTTATGTGATTAATTTAAGACTTATCAAAAATTCAACCTTTAACTTTTCTGAAAATTTGGAAAATTCATAACTTAACCTATACAACTCCAAATGGAGTGATTTCAATTTCTACTTACTCCTTGATAAGTCTATTTCCATAAATTAAAGTCACCAAGTTGTTTTATGGCTGAGAAAATTCCCAAGTTTCAAAAATATCAACACTGTACAGCTGACTCTTTTATCATAAATCAGTAACATTTCCTTCAATTTACACTTCTTAACTTCATCATACTAACATATATACAATCAAATAACATTATTAAACCTTCCCTTTTTCTTCTCGTGGAGCTAGACACATAAACCAATGACAATACTTATTATTTTGTTTTTGCCCTACTTAATCAATAAGATACTTTTCCCTGAAGGCTACCAACCAAAGTCCTTTATTTGTTCTTACTATCTCCTTGCCAAATACGTACAGTGATTAACCATTCATGTCACATCTCTTTGAAGTACTAAATAAATAAAACTGAAAAATCAGTTTTTAAAAGAAATCACAAAATTTCAAACGCCACATTTCACTAGCATCATAGACGGTCTGACGAATGCCTACACAAATAAGCATCATGTTCTCTCAACTCTATTTAGACTTCTATTAAAATAATTTCATTTAAAAACCTGACACTAACCCACCAAAACAGAGGCTTCAGATTCGGCTATTACAAATCAAAACCAATAGCACATGAAACCTCAAATGTTATCTTTGATCTACCCAAATATACCATTACAACCTTTATCCGGTGATATCTCTTTACTGAGCTCTGACTTTCATCAACCCAAAACTTCTCAAAACATCACTCAAATGACAAAGTAATTGACAGGAGAAGGATTAAGAGTCTTACTATAGCTAAAATCTAAGGTTGCATGTGATTTCTTCAACCCCTCCTTCTTCTTTTTCTTCCTCTCTTCCCTTCTGACTCCTCTCGTGCTCCCTCTGATCTCTGTTTTCTATTTCTTTTCTGTACTATTCAAAATGAATGATCAAATAAGGAATAAGGCATTGGCTGAATATTGGGTTGGATAAATGAGGGAGAGGTGAGGTGGTGGGTTGCATGAATGGGAGAGGTGTTGAATGGTGGAGAATTTTTGTGGTGTGCTGTCGGAAGAATAAACAGGAAGGAAGTGAGGTGGCGGAAAAATAGTTACGTGTGTTGTATTAATAACTGGAGCATATTTGCGCATGTGAGGGAATTGAATTGAAGGTTTAAGTGTGTATGTTCTGCTAATTAGGTTGCAGCCAAATGAATGTGTACGTGTTGGCCCAATTGGCTATTTAATTGAATGATAAAGAAAAGGTTATGTGATATAAATGGGCCAAGTGAAATAATGAAAACTGATGGAATATTGGTGCTGCAATGATCACGCTGGGCCAAAGGAAATGAATAAAGTGAGAGGGTATATTTGCACTAATGTATGGATAGAGAAAGGTTGGGATTTGCTTGTATGGTCCAAGCCAAAAATTCTACTAATTCCTTCATTCACTTTTCCCAATAAATATTTGGCCATAATTTATCCCTTGTAAATAATCCTTGGATTTATTCTTTTCTAAAATAATTTCTTTAGGCCTTAAAATATTATTCTTAATTCACAGAAAATATGCCTTTAATTTATATAATAAATTCTAAACTTCATTAGGGCAAAATTTCTCCATGTTTAATCCCAAGTCATATTTAATTCTCAAATTCCAAATTTTGGGATGTCAAAAAGAGTAACCTAAAAACACTAGTTGGTCAGTTCGGTAGGTCTAAAGTGCAAATATAATCTTCAAAATACAATATTCATTAACAACAGTGAAACCCACAATAACATTTCATCGATTTCGTTCAAAACATGAAAAACCCAGAACCATAAGCAGGAAAATCATTAAGTTATTAACCGAAATACCTCGTACGGCTTGGTCATAGACATTTACCTAAGGAACAAGAAAGTGATTGTCGAGAGAGGAACGCGAAGTTGCGACGATGCAACATACAAACACTGGAGATAGAACCTGAGTAATCACTTTCGGCGCGACAAGAGAAGTTCTGAGAGGGAAATTTAATTTTCCCCGCGATAGAGACATGTTTTAGTATTTTGGATTTTATTAACACCGGTTAATTATAAAGTATCCGGTCCTAAATATATAATTTTATTAATTAATTTTTAAGACCGGCGGTTAACAATACTACGGTCCTAAATTTTATTATTCATTTAATTTTAAGACCGAAGTTCTATAAAACATCCGGTCCTAAAAGTCAAATATTTATTAATCAATTTTTAAGACCAGCGGTTAAGAATACTCCGGTCCTAAATTTTACTATTCATTTAATTTTAAGACCAGAGTTTTATAAAAACTCCGGTCCTAAAAGTATATTACTTTTACCCACCTCTTCGTTTATTAATTAACCAAACTAAAAAAAAAAAAAAAAAAAGAGGTTTGCTTTTGGCGAGCGCAGCAGAAACTGAATTAATAAAATAAATTAAAGGAAAACTGGAGAATATGAATATTAGAAAGGCACAAGCTTAGTTCTTACTGCTTCCATACATAACTGGAGAATATGCATGTACACAAGAAAAAAATAAAGAAAAACAATAACTGAACATTATCAACGACAAGAATCTAACTAAACATCCTAAAGCTTATTATCCTCCAATGCCTCGGTGATATCGGCTTGAGCAGCGTTAACTTCCCGCCGGAGATCAGCAAGTTCCTGTCTTACTCGCATCAGCCACAATGCATCATTAGAGGAAAGAGGAGAGGGTCGATGTAGTAGGTGCTTATTTGGGCCAAGAGGTTGGAGAGGGGGAGCGGGAACCTCTCCATGGTCTGAAGGCTGGGGGTGCGGCAACATCTTCATTATCCGAAATAACAATGGGTTCAACGACTCGAGACTCTTCTGTCATAATAGAACGCACTTTCGCTGGAGGAGGCGCACCGTATAACGATCTACGAAAGGCACGAGCATCACGAGTAAGAGTACCCCTAGGAGCGGTTCTCTTGTATCTAACCATGGTTTGAGCAGTTGGGGCGGAGAGGAGTTACAAGGTAGTGAGGAGTTAGTAAAGACAGAGAGAGAGATACGCAATTGATATGATGTTTGTGTTTCTACTTTAAGACCGTCCTTTTATCATATGTCCGATCCTAAAAGTATATTATTTATTTTTCAATTAAATTACTTTTAAGACCGTCATTTTATTATATATACGGTCCTAAATGTCTACTATGTATTTTTTTCAAACAATATTCAATTACTTTTAATACTGACCTTTTATCTAATATCCGGTCCTAAAAGTCAATTATTTTTTATCAATTATTTATTTTTGTAAAGTAAGAATTTTTCCCTAAAAGATATTCCTTTTAAGAATTGATCCGGCCGTTATTAAATGTTCAGTCACTTCAAAATTACTCAGATAGTTAGGAAATATTCTGTATTTATTAGGTATTAATTATGTATTGATTAGGTATTGTGTTAGGAAATATTTTGTATTTATTAGGTATTAATTATGTATTGATTAGGTATTATTCTGTAATTATGTTTAGGGATTCACATGTCTAATTGTGCTGTCATTATAATTACGCGTCTGATTACGCGTCTTGTCTCTCTTGTATAAATACACCTCTCTTATACATGAAAGAATATACTTTCCAGACTATATTTCTCTCTCTTTCTCTCTGGTTTAACATGGTATTAGAGCACGGTGCTCGTTTTTAGCGTCAATTTAAGGTTTCGTCGGTCTACACGGTGAGCTCCGACGGTGTGTAACGAGAGAGAGGAGAGCAAAAATCGAGTTCATTTTCCGACGGTTTCGGGTTTGGTCCTTGTGTGGCCTCGTTACGATTTGCGTACGGTGTAAGCCGCTTTTTTTGTTGGGTTTGGCGATTTGTTCTTGTTGTTGCTGTTTTATTGGCTTCTTTGTAATATTCATCATTTTTGTGGATCTGATTCCTTGCTATGATCGACTCTAAACCAAGTACCGCAACCGAGCTTGTCCCTGTTTCAAATAAAATTACCGAACATAAATTGAACTTGACAAATTATTCGGATGGATCAAAACCATCCGTATGTATTTGCTTGAGTATTGAGAAAGAGGGTCATTTGACCGAAGCCTTTCCGACGGATGACTCCAAAATGGCATGGACTCGCGCCGATGCCGTCTGTTCTTCAGATTCAGAATTCCATCGATGGAGACATCCTTCCTCAGGTTAGTCATTGCAATACGGTTAAGGAGCTTATTCACTACCTGGAGTTCTTGTATTCCGGAAAGGGGAACATTACTAGGATGCATGAAGTTTGTAAAGGGTTCTACCGAGCTGACCAACACGGCCGTCCCTTGAAGAGTTTCTACACAGAGTTCAAAAAGATGTATGAGGAAATGCTAAGGTTAATGCCACCAACCACCGATCTTCAAGCGCAAATTGATAATATGGAAAAACTGGCCATGATGAGTTTCCTTCTTGCTTTCTGGACCCTTCTTATGAGACTATTCGTTCTCGGATCTTGTCCACTCGAACTTCCATCTCTTCGGGATGTTTATTCACGTGTGTTGCGTGCGTAGACGGTATGGTCCACCCAACCTCTCAATCTAATACCAGTGCTTTAGCTGGTCAGGGCCCGACAAATGCTAGAAATCCGGGTATTTCACGGTCAGGTCCTTCTTACAGAGGTGGTACTTCTGCACCTAAAAACCCTAGTGGTGGGATTATTTGCTACTATTGTAAGGAACCTGGTCATACAAAAAGATATTGTCGTAAGTTGCAACAGAAGCAGCCACGTAGTGGATCTGCTCATATGGCCCAGATATCTGACAATACTTCTGAGGATCCGACTGCACTTGCTACAGGTAACTCTGACTCGTGCCTTGCTACTTCTTCCTCGAAGTGGATCATCGATTCCGGTGCCACGATCATATGACGGGTAACCATCATTTGTTCTCTTCATATGTACCGTATGCCAACCCGTCGTCCATCACAATTGCAAATGGCTCTTACTCCCGTGTTCTAGGGTTGGGCACTGTTCACCCTACCCCGTCTGTTTCCTTATCATCTGTCCTTAATGTTCCTGATCTTGCTTTTAAACTTTTATCCCCTAGCAAGCTTACTCGTCACTTAAATTGTTTCATCTCACTTTTCCCTGACCATTGTTTAATTCAGGATCTTACAACGAAGCGGATTATTGGTAAGGGGTACGAATCTGGCGGTCATTACTTCCTTGAGGATCGGGTGCCGCGTTCCGTTGCTTGCTCTGTGGTTCTTCTCCTTTTGCCATTCATTGTCGGTTGGGACATGTTCCTTTGTCTTCTTTAAAGAGGTTGTATCCTCAATTTCATCATATGTCTTCCTTAGAGTGTGAGTCGTGTCGGTTTGCAAAACATCACCGTGTTCATCGGCACCTCGCGTCAATAAAAGGGTTGCGTCCCCGTTTGATTTAGTTCATTCGATATTTGGGGTCC
Source organism: Acacia acuminata (assembly GCA_019022655.1). Lineage (NCBI taxonomy): Eukaryota > Viridiplantae > Streptophyta > Magnoliopsida > Fabales > Fabaceae > Acacia > Acacia acuminata. The sequence goes on along the minus strand of JAFJYI010000314.1, from coordinate 756,276 downwards.
TTGTCATGTTGAGTCCAAATCTGGTTTTCGGTACTTTGTTACCTTTGTTGATGATTTCTCTCGCACCACCTTTGGGCCGTATGTGATGAAAAATCGTTCGGAGTTGTTTTCTCACTTTAGCAATTTTTGTCTTTGAAATCAAAACTCAATTTGGTGTCACTATAAAAACATTACGAAGTGACAATGCTAAAGAATATTGTTCTACCCAATTTCAAAACTATATGCTCTAGAATGGCATGATTCATCGATCCTCGTGTCCGATACACCGGCTCAAAATGGTGTTCTTTGAAAGAAAAAACCGACACTTATTAGAAGTAGCTCGTGCTCTCATGTTTCAAATGAAAGTTCCAAAACCTTTCGGGCTGATCTTTGTGTCTCTCGCCCTTCTTATTAATCGTATGTCTTCTCCGGTTCTTCGTGGAGATACTCCATACACCACCTTGTTCCCTTCCAAGTCCGTGTTTCCCATGGATCCAAAAATCTTTGGGTGTGTTTGCTTTGTTCGTGATGTTCGTCCCACTTTGTTACCAAACTTGATCCCAAGTCTCTTAAATGTGTCTTTCTTGGATATTCTCGTGTTCGAAAGGTTATCGGTGCTATTCTCCTACTCTTCGTCGGTACCTTGTGTCTACCGATGTCACATTCCATGAGTCGACCCCGTTCTTTCCAATATCTTCTCCACCTCCATCCACTAACACCACAGATGGTATTGATGATACCTTAGTTTATGAGATTCAGTTACCACCAGTGCAGGCATCTGAGTTGGCCCCTGCTAAACCACCTGTTCATCATGATTATCGGAAGCGTCCTAAGGTAAGTAATGACAATCCCGGCAACCCCCCAGTACCCGCTTTGGCGTCTGATCCAGATTCTGTTGTCCCCATCCCCGTCTGTGAAAAAGAAACTGTGCCTGATTCACCTGTTCCTTCTGATGACTTACCAGTGGCCCTCCGCAAAGGTAAACGTACTTGCGCCCACCTTATTTCCTCTTTTGTTTCCTATAACCATCTTTCCCCTCCATCATGTTCTTTCATAGCCTCCTTAGATTCTATAACGGTTCCTACTAAACTCCAAAGACGCCTTGGCCCATTCGGTTGGTGTCTTTTGCTATGAAAGAAGAAATGATGGCCCTTGATAAAGCGGTACCTGGAATCTTGTTGATTTGCCTCTTGGTAAGAAGGCTATTGGGTGCAAGTGGGTGTTCACGGTGAAAACCAAAGCTGATGGAACCTTGGAATGTTTGAAGGCTCGACTGGTTGCCAAAGGGTATGCTCAGACCTATGGTATTGACTATGAGGAAACTTTCTCTCCTGTGGTGAAATTGTCTTCTGTTCGACTCTTTATTTCTCTGGCGGCTACTTATGGTTGGGATCTTCATCAGTTGGATGTTAAGAATGCCTTCTTAAATGGTGATCTCCTTGAGGAAGTTTACATGGAGCAACCACCTGGTTTTGTTGCTCGGGGGAACGTGGGAAGGTGTGTCATCTTCGAAGTCATTATATGGGTTAAAGCGAGTCCTCGTGCTTGGTTTGACCGGTTTAGCTCGTAGTTAAGAAGTTTGGTCTCAATCGAGCAAGTGTGATCATTCGATATTTTATCAGTGGACGGATGCTGGCATGATCCTCGTTGTGGTATATGTTGATGACATTGTTATTACAGGGAGCAATATCTCAGGAATCTCATCACTAAAGACCTTCCTTAACTCTCAGTTCCAAACAAAGGATTTGTGTTCGTTAAAATACTTTCTTGGGATTGAAGTTATGAGAAGCAAGAAAGGGATTTTCTTGACACGGGGAAATATGTTCTTGATCTTCTAAAGGAAACTGGCAAGCTTGGAGCAACACCGAGTAGTCTTCCTATGATTCCTAATCCTTTCTTGGACATGGATGAGAGCATACCATTTAATGCACTACCTGAGGAAGTGAAGAAAAAGGTTGACCCGGAAAAGATCAAGTCGTTTACCTATCCTACAGATACCGCAAATTGATTGGAAAATTGAATTATCTTACAGTGACCCATCCTGATGTGACCTTCCCAGTTAGTGTGCTCAGCCAATTCATGTCGGCACCAACAATTGCTCAATGGGAAGCACTTTGGAACATGTCTTACACTACTTGAAGAGTTCACCTGGTCGTGACATGCTTTATGAAAATCACGGTCATGCGAGATAGAGTGTTTTTGTGATGCGATTACGCGAGGGTCGAAGGCTACCAGGAGATCCACTACGGATCTTGTGTGTTTGTGGGTGGAAATTTAGTGTCCTGGAGGAGTAAGAAGCAAAATGTGGCTTCACTATCCAAAGTCGAGAAGCCGAATATAGGGCTATGTCTCAATCAACAAAGGAAATTGTCCGGGTTCATCACCGATGAAGGAGATTGGTATTACCACATCTCTGCCTGCGAAATTGTGGTGTGACAACAAAGCTGCTTTACACATAGCCTCAAATTCAGTGTTCCATGAACGGACAAAACACATTGAGATCGATTGTCACTTTGTGCGTGATAAAATCAAGGAAAACTTCATTTCTACAGGACATGTGAGGTCTAGCGATCAATTGGCCGATTCTTGACGACTAAAACCCTAAATGGAACTCGAGTTGATTATACGTGTAACAAGTTGGGCATGATCAATATCTATGCTCCAACTTGAGAGGGAGTGTTAGGAAATATTCTGTATTTATTAGGTATTAATTATGTATTGATTAGGTATTGTGTTAGGAAATATTCTGTATTTATTAGGTATTAATTATGTATTGATTAGGTATTGATTAGGTATTATTCTGTAATTATGTTTAGGGATTCACACGTCTAATTGTCTCATTATAATTACGCGTCGATTACGCGTCTTGTCTCTCTTGTATAAATACACCTCTCTTATTTTCTTGGACCCCTTTTATTGAATCCTAAGTAATCTAAATGTCATGCAAATGCAATGAAAACAAGGGGGATTGGTTTTGGATTTTTAAATTAATAAACTAAAATAGAAATGCAATTTAAATGAAGTAAAGAAAAGAAAATGAGAAGAAGAAGATTAAAATTGATCAACCCAACATTCGGATTCCGAGACTTCCATCATTGAACAAAATATAAATAACCCACGTTTGGCTCGGACGAACCGAGATCTCTGCATTCGCCCGAGAAAATCCCTCGACTAGACGATCGCCTAGAATATGTCCGAACAACGGCGTCCCCGTGCGTGCGATCGCACAAGTAAAACTTAAAACCTAGTTCGAATTCAGTCCTTGGGATAAACCAAACCGAATATTAAATCTAATATTCGAACTATTTCCAAAATCGGATCCGATAAGATGAAAATAGAAATGATTAAATCACCGATAAAGTACAAGTTCTCTGGATGAATCATGGAATCCTCACATTGGGTTAACCACGTGAAGCTTAGCCAAGCATGGCTAAGCAAAACACGAAGAAAAGATGAAGAAGAAAACCAAAAAGAAATCCTATTCAACGTAATTGAGAATATGTTTTTAGCCATCTAATATAACCTATAAATAGGAAACACTAGGGCTTGGCCCAAAAATTGGCCCAAAAATAGGAAACCTCTAATAAATGGTCTTTTATTACAAAATTCAAGCAGAATAAAAATCCAGAAAAATGGGTCTGCCTTTAGCTCCAATTTCGTCCATCTTCTTGTCTGAATCAGCCTTCCGAGTCTTCATAACAATTGTAGCTCTCTGAATCATCTAAAAAAGGAAACAAGAATCAGGCTAATCGGATATCTAGATCAAAAGTTATGGCAAAAATACTAAATCACTGTAAATCTGGAATTTAATCATAAAGAATGAATCAAATCCAATTAAAAGCTCAAAGCCCAATTAAGTAATAAAATCCATTATTTATTAACTAAACAATCCTAAATTTATTCACCAAGAGATACAAATAAGTGTAATAATATTCAATCATCAATAGGATAGCACAGTCGTATCCTTACACTGTTCGACTTCTGAGGAACTATGCGTCTCCCCGAAAACTGTCCAACTATGCGTCTCCTCGTATTCTGAGGAACTATGCATCTCCCCATAAAAAATTGTCGGCGTTTCATATTCTTCAGGATGGGTTTTCTATTTAAACCCATTGTTACTTTAGTTTCTTCACATTCTTCTCCATCACTTATACACGGCCTCCTCCACCGCCTAGCCTCCACTGTAATGGCTACTCCACCAGGTCCTCCTTTTCCTCCTCCTCCTCTTCAACCTCAGCCCCCTCCGCCATTGCCTCCTCCAAATCCGACTGTCAAGCAGTTGGTGCAGAACGTCGTGGCCCGTGTCGATCACATCAACCGACGCTTGGGCCAATTGTTTCAGCTTGTTCATACCGTCAACAACAAGTTGAACATGGTACTCCACGCAAATGACGTGGAGTACGATCCTACTGAAGACGACACCTCCGACACCTCCTCCCTCTCCGACAACGGGGAGGATTAGTTGTTTTATAGTTTTTTTTTGCTTTTTTTTTTGTCATCGAGCGTCAAAATTATTAAATAATATTTTTAAATTTTGTTCTCGTAGGAGTTTAGTACTTTAATTAGTTAGTTTATGCATTATCTGAACCTGGAAAGCAATAAACAAGGCAATTATGAAATATGGATAATGGCAGACTCAAAAAACTAAATTTTTTTTTTAAAAAAAAAAAAAAGCAAGGCAATTATGAAATATGGATAATGGGATGATATATATAGTTACACAATATTTTGTAAATTAATAAAAGAGCGAAGACTTTGAGGACCAGACATTTAGTATATTTAGGGTCCTAAAAACACTGGCATTTTTTCAAATTAAACGAAGACTTTTAGGACCGGCGATTTAGTAAATCTGTAGGTGGTGGATCATAGTGAAGAGAGCATAAAAAGACCACTTTATTCTCATTCGGGAAAATCAGGACCAACTGCCAATGGCGACTGAAAATTCACAACAGACAAGTACTCAGTAATATGTAGCAGTATTAAGGCAATTGCAGAAAAGAATTATGATATGTACCTATTGTAGTATGGTGCCAAGTACCACTTTCTCCTATTGGTGGACAACCTTGATGTTATGTATGATTGTCTCTCCGCTAGGGGTGGTTGACTTATGTACTGTGGCCACAAGAATCCAATATCTTGGCTTCTACCTTGTTGTTCCAATTCACGATGCATGAACCTATAATAATGACATCAGGGAATTAGTATATACGTATGTGAGTGTCTCACATTTATGTTATGTACTCATAGAAGAAGATACTTACTTTATAAACATGAGAATAATTGCATAAGTAAGCTCTTGTTTATCAAACAGCAGGGAAATTATATCATCTTGGTCAACCAAAACCGGGTGCTTGTTTTTAAGACCTACTTCTGTATTGAGAGGCCACTGATTAAGTCCAACTTGTTTATTGGATACCATAAGGACAAGCTTGTCCTTGGCACTCAACTTAGCCGTGCCAACCAATTCAAGAGGGGTTGGAGCTTCAGGAGGAGTAGAAACATGTACAAGCTTCACTGACCACGAGATGAAGGTTCCAATGACATCACTCACAACCTTCACCTCACCAATTGGGAGAGGGACAAGTGCATCAACGATGACCTCTTCAACTGACACTCTGAGTTCATCACCAGCCATTTGTTGGTGGTGTACAGTTGATCCCAAGTTGTGGACAGTCCCTTTTGCAACCAATCGTCTATCATGATGATCAGGATCCTCCACATAAAGGTCACAAGGTTGCTCTGACTGTCCAACAATACAGCTCCCTCTAGTGCTCTGCTGCATAGTTGTAGGTGAGTGTGGCAAGGGAACACTGGTCTCTGGACGAGAGCTCAAAAGCAGCCTCATCTGATTCAAATTCCTCCTTCATCTGGCTCATCTCGGATTGCCACTTTGCTTCTTTAGTTGCTGCTTCCTCACTCATTTTGGCCATCGTCTGATCCATCTCCTCCCGGGTAACCATACTTTGTTTATGGCGTTTGAATTTACCAAAGTATTCCTTCAGGCCTACCCATCCTCCAATCCCCCTTACACACCCCGAGTGATCCGGTTTTCGGTCCCAACGGTCATAACATCATTTCTCTCGTCCGACAAAAAAGATCCCTCTGCTTCTTTCTTTTTTAGATCTTCCTGTAAGATACAGATAATGAGAAGCTTAGTAATGAAACATGTTTAGTAACTAAAAGTTAACGATAACAATACTTACAATTCTTTCAGCAACTAGACGAGTCTGTTCACTCGTGTAGGCACCGCTTGGCTTTTGTCGAATATACAACCACAACTCCTCGCGACGTATTGGAGATGGCAGATCATGTATTGTAGAAGGATTGGATTCTACTTCATCTTCCAATCTCTTCCGTTTGGCCGCCATCAATTCTTTTTCAGCCTTTTCATATCTGCCGCGAGAAGCCCTATGCGGGCAATCATTCTTTCTCCCTATCTCCTGTGCTTGTTCCCTTCTTTTCTGTGAATCAAAATTGAAAACAACTATTAATTATGAATTCCAGCCATCTCACTAATAGAAATTAGATAACTTCTGCTTGATATGAACCTCAAACACTAGTCAAATTCACTTCATCAAGTTTCAACATTTTATTTAAGGAAGATGTAGAATTGTAGAAGAAATTGGAACTATTTTTTTGTACTGCTAGATAGATAGGTTAAGAAACAAAAGAGAATTATGCTTACGAAATAATACAAACTTGATCCTTTTAAGGCATCCAGTGGGATCAGCAGTCCCCATTAGATAGTAACAATTGGGTATATAAAGTTTCCCCTTTTAAGACTACTCATTTCCTCCTTTATACAGTTAACATACTAACTAACTAATAGTAATATCTAACCACTATCTACTATAAAAGAACTAGCTAAGACTATAATAATGGTTTGACTCTTATGCCATTATTATTTCCCTAATTACCTACTTAGTATTTTACCTTTGCACGCTTTTACATATCGACTTGCATACAACTAAGACATGCTCCTCTTATGCAGGACAAATGAGGGAAATATATACTTCTATTCACACACCAAACCATCTAACTAACAGGATTAGATGAACACGTACAATAACATTCACATATCCACACAAGTTAATAAGCAAACAAAAAAGGGCAAACAAAACTAAATATAAACTCACCAAAGCTCCAGGAGTGGTCCGCAGCTGAACAAATTGTTGACAAGTTTGTTCATCAATAAATGTGTACTTGTCCCAAGGATTATGGTCATGCCTAACCTCGGCAAAAATATATGTGTTAGCTAGAAAGGTCTTAAACTTCCTCCACCAATCAGCACAATAAGACAATGTCTTGTCTTTCAACTTCGGGCAATCAGGGACAGTGTATGTAAGCCGGATAGTGTCCTAAATAGGTTCCTTACATTGCGAAGGTCCACATTTCTCCACTCATCTATCAAGATGCTAGCCTTAATGCGTGCTAGATAGCCGACAAAACTATTATATTTGCCTTTATTAGGATCGAAAGGAGCCAAATTTTCATCAAACTGAATCTCGAGCTTTGACCCAGAGGTCCGACTTACAGATACGTCTTTCATTCGTATGCCACTTCTACCACGACATGCATGGTGGTAAACAACGAGGCTCATTGTGAGATGAAGAGGGTTCGTTCTGACTCACACTAGTCACACCAGTAACTGGCGTTGAACGAATAGGAGAAGAACCGTTTTCTCCATTCATTTTCGAGAAAGGAAGAGAGGTTGAGAGTGGTGGTGCGAAAGAGGAACGCCTGAGAGAGAGTGAGAGAGTAACAGAGGATGGTGGTGGTGGGCGAGGAAGAGAGGTAATGCAACAGGAAGAGGGGTTTCGCAACAACAACAAGGGTTTCAGAGTTCAGAGAGAACAACGTTAAAGTCATAAGGTAAGGTTTCACGGGAAGAAGAGTATATGTGGCGCCTTAGTTTTAAGACCGGATGAAGTAAACGACGGTCTTAAAGGTTACCATTTAAGACCGTTCTTTATTAATGTCCGGTCTTAAAAAAATTTTCAATATTTAGTAACGGGCACCATTTATTCTGATCTTAAAAGTATAACCTTTAAAACCGTCTTTTTATATATATCCGGTCTTAAAAGTTATACTTAAATTTTTTCCTTATTTTTTTGGACCACAGAAAATATAAGTCGGGCTGTACAAGATTTCTCTAATAATGTAATTGATATTTCAATTTTTTTAATAACATGTTTAAGACCGGATGAAGTAAACGACGGTCTTAAAGGTTACCATTTAAGATCGTCCTTTATTATTTTTCGGTTTTAAACAAATTTTCAATATTTAGTAACGGGCACCATTTATTCCGGTCTTAAAAATATAACCTTTAAGACCGTCTTTTTATATATATCCAGTTTTAAAAGTTATACTTAAATTTTTCCTTATTTTTTTGAACCACAGAAAATATAAGTCGGGTTGTGCGAGATTTCTCTAATAATGTAATTGATATTTCAATTTTTTTAATAACATGTTTAAGACCGGATGAAGTAAACGACGGTCTTAAAGGTTACCATTTAATATCATCCTTTATTATTGTCCGGTCTTAAACAAATTTTCAATATTTAGTAACGGGCACCATTTATTCCGGTCTTAAAAGTATAACCTTTAAGACCGTCTTTTTATATATATCCAATTTTAAAAGTTATACTTAAATTTTTCCTTATTTTTTTGAACCACAGAAAATATAAGTCGGGTTGTACGAGATTTCTCTAATAATGTAATTGATATTTCAATTTTTTTAATAACATTTTTAAGACTGGTTGTTTTTTATGCCAGATCTGAATAATATATTTAAGACCTATGAAAAAATGATCCGGTTCAAGAAGTTCTTTATATTTACAAAATTGCCACCGGTCATACCTTTAAGACCGGCATGTCAATACTCTGGTCTAAATAAGGCAGTCTTAAAACATTTTTTTGTACTAGTGAAAGGCATAGGAAGATAAGAGATGGTTCAAGAACATGGACACATGGCAAGCAAGAAAACTATTAGCAACAAGCATTTATGCCTTTGAAAATGACATATACACATGGCAAGATTAAGGTGACTATTAGAGAAATATCTTTGACTTTAAGATGGTGGCTTTAATGATGATATTATCAACAAGAGACACATGGGCAAGCATTCAAGACATGAATAAAAGAGAATAATAAATATCCCCTTGCTTCTTGAAGCATCACGCATGAAGGAAGGAAATGGAAGAACAAAAAGCTTTATCACATGATAAGAGTCCACATGGCCCCTCATTAATTAAAGGATTTTACTAGAATGGACACATATGCTTGGTGAATTAATTATAAGGGACACCTATGCTTGGTAAATTAATTATAAGGGACACATATGCTTGATGAATTAAATATGGGGGACACCTAAGCTAACAAGTGTCCAAATATATTTGAAGAAAAATAAATTGAGGACACATATGCACATTGAATTAATTACAAGGGACACTTGTGCATATCTAATTAATGGCATGGGACACCTAATCTTCTTCTTCATTAAGCAAGGAATTTGAACCACAAAATAGAGATAAAATTAAAATATCTTTTATGCCCAAAGGAGGACAGTGGCATGATCATGGAGAAGAAAGAGGAAAAATCAAGGTTTATCTAGAAAATGGAAGAAGAGCCTAGAGAATTATTAGGGACATATGGACCAATAATGAAGGGCCAAGAAAGGAGCCTAAATATGTACTAAAAGGACACTTAAGAAAGCTCATAATATTGCCTAAAAATAAGATAAATTCGTGCAACAAGGAAGGGCCAAGGAAAATTCTAGTTTTGGACATGAAAATGCATGAAAAATGAAGAAAATGCAAGGGCAATTGGGTATTTTACCAAGAGGGATATTTTTAAATGGTTTCTAACCATTATTTAAGACCATGAACTCCCTCATTTTCTACCCTAAATTCAAAATAGGCAAGAAGAGAGAAGAGAGTAAGGAAGCACACAAAGAAGGAAGGCAAGCAAAGAAGTTGAGAATTGAGGTAAGGAAGTTGTGAAAATTATTCTATTTCCTTTAAATTCATATGGTTATGTTTGATATCATAAGTTAAAACCTGTACATGATATTATTAAAGCCCAAGTCACCATTACAAAGGAATTTGAAGGTGGAATATCACCTAGAGGGGGGGTGAATAGGTAATTTCAAAAATTCTTTCGCGGTATGATGGATAAACAATGAAAGCAGTGAAGATGTAAAGAGAGATGACACAGAGGAATTATACTGGTTCGGTCCAACTCCTTGACCTACGTCTAGTACCCAGACACTCTGGGATTTCACTATCTAGTAACTTGATTACACACTCTGTAACTCTCGAGTGATCCTCTCACTAGGACTTACTCCTCTTTACACGTTGTAACCAAATAACTCCAGACACAATTACACACTCTGTACTCGAGATGATCCTTTCTCCCTATGACTCACTCCCCCCTACAAGTTGTAATTGTACACCCGCACTCAAGATACCTCTACCTTGAGATTTGAACGAATACAAAACAAATGATATAACTCTCTCACAGAGCAGATAAATGATAAACACTGAAGCTTACTAATATCCTAAGATATATACAGAATAGAAATTGAACACTTTGAAAGCTTTGTTTGTGTATGCGTTGGTTCTTGTTGATAAACTCAATTCTTTGAGTATTTATAATAGTTGAAGATTGAAGAAATATCCGTTGAGGCTCTTTTAAACTGACTATTAGAGATGAAGCAAATGCGTCAGAATAATCGCTGTCATTATTCTTGTAATTGTGATTATGACCGTTGAGGCCCAGCAAAGGAAATGAAATATTCTTGCCCATAATGTTGCAGAGGTATGTCTGTTTGTTGAATTTCTCAAATAGGTAAGTTTGATAAATGCTGGATTGCTTCAGTCAACATCCTATGTTGATCCTCATTCTAATAATCTGTAACTCATTAACAATTTGATTAAATGCAATTAAGAATAATAATGAGTAATGATTTGAAGAAACAAAATCATAATCAATTGATTTTGATTTTTCGGAGACGGTGATTTGATAATTAGAAAGATATGACTCCAGTTAAAAGAGATTATGCCTAGAGGTATATTTGACTGGAGGCATTTTAATTGACTCGAGGTAAACTTATGGTTTAAGACAAATGAACTTTAGCAAAGTTGACTCGAGGTATATCATAAATGACTTGAGGTAGAAAAACATACTTACCTGTTAGCGAGGAAGCTTGATTCAAGGCAGACAAGGATTCAACTCGATGCAATATAATTCCAGCGTTTTTACAACTTCCTAAACTGACTGTCAACTTCAAAACATCATATCTCATTCAATTGATCTTTGTTTTTCATGTTCTTGATGTTTTTAAAAAGGTATGTGAGTCTAGTTTCATATGCCACTGATTTCAGCTCAATCAGATGTGTGGTTTGTGAGATATACTCAAATTACCAAAGCTTGGTTTGCTGTGTGGCGTGAATTTCACTGTCATCTTCCACAATTCATAGCTCCTTCATCTGACCTCCTTTGGACTTGAAGTTTATGTCAAACTGACTCATTGGAAGTCTACTTTCCAAAAAAATTGGTTTCACCTCAATCCGATCTCTGGTTTAGGAGATATTGTTGAATTACCAGATGTCGCCCAAGTGAAACGTGAAACAGAGGTTGCTGGAAAACACTTACTAACTAGAAACATTTAAGTGTTGCCTTGAGTCATAAATTTGATGTCTTGAGTTAACATGACTAGAGGTAGATAATAATGACTAGAGGCATAGACTTAGATATAACTGGAAATGGCTAAGCGTCGACTTGACTGGAGGCAAGAATAAATGACTTGAGGCAATTGGAAAAGATGAAAGAAGAAATGCCTAGAGTCATATATTTATGCCTTGAGTCATATTGCCTAGAGGCATGAGTTACTTGACTGGAGGCAAAAACGAGAGCATAGAAATATTGAATAAAAGAATGGTTTGCCTTGAGTCATGAGAATGCCTAGAGTCATATTGCCTTGAGGCAATAAGTGAGTGACTAGAGGCATGTAATGATTCTTGCAAGAATAACGAGATTGCCATTGATCTTTGGAGGTAAAAATGAGAATACCCATGCCTTGAGGCACTTACTAATTGACTTGAGGCAAATGGAGAAGTTCAACAAAATTACAATTTTGCCATTATGAAGTGAATTTGGAGACATATGCGTGAAATCATCGGGAATGACTTGAGGCAACAAACTCAATGACTAGAGGCAAGAAGAGAAGTTCAGCATATTTACGGTTTTGCCATTAAGAGTGGATTTTCACCATAATTACGATTTTGCCATTTTCAAGTGCATTTTCCAAAACATATGCCTGGAGGTAAAATATTGGATGACTAGAGGCAAACTAGAAACTCCAAATTTTCATCTAAAATTAATATTCAATTACATTATAATTTTTATCATCAAAACATCAAAAACATGAGAACTAACAGAATTCAAGAGGTGGTAAGAGAAGAAAAGGCTTAGAACAAGTAAGTTATCTCCCTTATTTCTTGTAATTTTAGGGATTCTGGCCAATGGTTTAAACATGAGGATATGATGTTATTTTGGTAATTTTGATGGTCTTAAAGTGTTTAAAATGGAATTTTGTATAAAGAAGAACATGAAGTATGATTTTGGAAGAATTAAGGATAAATAAGAAGAAATACAAGTTGAGTAACTTTAAAACCGGTAAGGGCATTTTCATAATCTGGGAATGATTTGTGTGTCTCTCGGACTTGGAAAATATTTTGTCAAAAATAGACATCTCAAGGGTCACGTAAATTTTTGAAACACCTCAAACAGATTTTTCAACAATTAGTTATAATTTTTGAAGTTGGATCAAATTCCAAAATTTTCCAGCATTTTGTGCGAAAATAAAGGAAAATTAACTAATGAAGGGATACTCAATAATAAAGAAATTAATGAGTTTTAAATGGTGAAAGAACCCTTCACACAAGTCATAGAGTTACATATTTTCTAAGGAGGAAAAAACTATGATGACATTTTGGCATTTTTTCATTTTCATTGTATTATTTTAAAACTTTTTGGCCAGGTTACTATAATGATAAGATGAAAACTATTTAGAGTTTTGTTCAGCAACTCACTTTACGAAGAAAACTCAAGTTTTGTTTTGAAACTCAAGTCTTGAGACATACTATTTTCACTAACAATCCAAAACTCGAGTTTGTTTTGGTAAAATTCATTTAAACTTTGTATTAATCTCTCGAGTTTTGACTGCTTGAAAACTGATGAGTTTCTGTTTTTGCAAAGTGTCCTTGTTTGATCCTAATACTTTCCGATTCTCTCTATGCCTTGCTATGTTTAATGATCTTATTTATCTCGAGGTGATTTAAAGAATGATTTTGGAGTAATAAAGCAAAAAGCAAAAAAGTGGTTGAGAACATTAAATGCTTACTTTATCAAGCAAGCTTGTGTTTCAAACGGATTGATTTGCGAAAGGTCAACACGATTACTCTCCATTTAGTAAGTCCTCTCAACTAACACAACAACTGAAAACGCACAAGCATTCAATTTTCTCAACTACCTTTCGGTTTTTCACTTGTATTCTGTCTTTTGACATTATAAGCTTCGGTGTTTATTATCATCTACTGCGAGAGTTTTTATCTGTAAATCATTTATTGAAAAGAATTCAAGGGGACTTGGTGATTTGGGAGTTCATTGATTACAACTTGTAAGGGGAGTGAGTTCTAGAGAGAGAACTACTCTTTGAGTACATAGTGTGTAATCTTTGTGATAGTGAAAAACCCGAGAGTGATGAAACACGAGCAAATTACAAAAGATTTTAAAATACCCAATTCACCCACCCTCTTGGGTATATAGCTCCACTTTCAAAATTAACTAATGAAGGGATACTCAATAATAAAGAAATTAATGAGTTTTAAATGGTGAAAGAACCCTTCACACAAGTCATAGAGTTACATATTTTCTAAGGAGGAAAATTATATAGATGATGACATCATTTATATTGTATTACTTTAGGTCTATAATTACTATTTTGTAGCCGGAAGTTTGTTATTCGAACTGATGAGTTGTTTACAAATAAGTAACCTTAATCTCATATGCTTTGTATGACTTTGTATGTATGTTTTACCACGATTGTGTATGCATTCGATGTTATTGTGTTTCCAAGCGCTTTGGATACCGGAACCACTGTGTGTGACCCTTGGCATGGTTATGTGCCTTATTGAGTAGTTTATGTGTGACTGCTTGTTCCGGTTTAGGCTGTATGCCTCACTGTGTGCGACCTTTGAATGCTGTATGATTTATGGTTTTCTTACATAGTCTATTTATAATTTGGATATGAGATTAACGGTTACTCTGGGATCCTTCGGGATTCCAGCCTCTGTTGCTACCCGTATGGTGTACAGCTTATTGGATATAGCTCCCAGGCGGATATTAGTAGATGAAGGTGTTGGACCAGTTCCAGAATATTCGAAGAATTGTTGTAAAGATTTTATGTAATCATATTTTAACCAAGGTTTGTAATTTATTACCAGTACACTACACCCAAACCGAATAAATGTTCTGTTGCGTAATTTACTCTGATACATGTTATTAAGTAATATAATAGAAAAATTAAGAGGTATCACACTACCCGCCACCCGAAAGGGCGAGGCCGGTAGGGGTGTAACAGGAAGGGAGTTGAGGTTAGACCTCTATTAGACAGTGTTTGTTGGGCGAGCTTGTGCAGGGTCAACCTAAATTGTAGGCTATAGGAATGGGTCTACCTCTCTTAACCAAAACACCTAGGTTAAACTAACGTTCTAAACTGGAAAATCGCCAAAGGAATATGGGAGAAGTAGAGCGAGGGGTGTACTTAGAGGACGCAGACACTTCAGTATAGGTCAATGCTGGGTTAACTGAATAACATTGTGAAAGGCATTTTGCTATAGCATTGCAGAAGCTGTGCAGCAAATTGCTATAGCAATGCATCACATGCAAACTGGGGGTTTGATGCGACTTAGGATGAAATCTGAACTCAACCTATTTTCAAATTGATATCTTTCAACCGACTTCCGATAACTCATTTATTTGTCATTAGTAATAGCTAAAACAGACAAACAAACTCTACTCTCTTCATACACAACTTTCACGGGAAACCAGCTTCATACTAGGTATTGACAGTCTTTGTGGGATGATAACTCTACTTACATTTTATTAATTGTTCGACTAATTCACTTGCCACAAGGAAATTGACCAACAAGTTTTTGGCGTTGTTGCTGGGGACTGAAAATACCTTTTATGATTGTAAGTTTCTTTCTATAGGTTGTGTTTTATCACTAAACGGACTCTCTCCATCTCTGATTTTCAAGTAACTTCTGTAGTGTATGCAGAGCTGCCCTCTCCTGATCTTGAGCCTTATGATCCTAAAATTGAATGAACCTATAGGCAGAGACAAATGAGTAGCCTTAGTGACTCTGCACACATGGCAGTGGCACATGTCAATCGAGATCTAGATTGAGAGGAGCGACGCCTACTCAATGGGGATAAGAAAAACTTTCTTCAAATTACAAAAATTGCTCTTTTATTTTTGAAAATTCGATTTTGTAAAAGATTTTGAAAAGTATTTATAAATGATATCTTAAAATTCTTTTCATTGACTTTGTAATCGTGTTACCTAAATTCATATATAAAACAAGATTGTTGAATGAACATGAAAACTATAATCAAATAAAAATTTCAACCAGAATGATCTGTTATCAACGTTTATTGTAACTCTACAAATCTCAAAAGCATCCACAAAATCGAACCATGTTTCAATCGCATATGAACATGAGAAGCATACATTAATTATTTCATTTTTATTTTTTATACTATAAACATACTTTCATATATGTAGAAATAGGAAGCGCGCTTCCATTTTAGCCACTTTACTTTGCACTTAATATCTCAACAATCTTAAAGAGACATGTTTCCCTATCCCTGTTTAGAAATGTCAAAAAAATTCTTTTAAACAAAATAAGCCTCATGATTTACACATCGCTATAACATGTATAATGCGTATAATGTCTTCATTTTTAAAAGTTCCAGTATCAAAATTAAGTAACTTAACTAGTACATAATTTTGTTAACGTCACCTCCACATGCTTATCTATTCAACTTAATTTAGTTCCTTTCTCAAACATTTCATGAAGAGCAAACCTCGATTTTCTTTCCTTCCTTCTAAACGACCAACACATACATATATACGACGGCCGACGCACCAAGGGGAAATAAATTTTGTACCCACCCACATGTTAAGCCAATGTGAAAAACAGAGGAGGAAGAATGAGATAACAATTCTGATAACTAAAGGAAGGAGAACAAATTTGAACATATTCCATGAAATTCACATACATGAGAAGAAGGAAGAGCGACTACATTTGCACACCGCTGCCGTAAACACATCATCAACTAACGAAGCAGAGAAGTCAGAGGAGATTGACCGACGAAGAAGACTGTGGACGAGAAAGGAGGAGAATCAAGAAACCCACAACAACCATGGATGGAGGTAGACGCATGCACTGCCAGCAAGTAAAAGAGGAGAACAGCGATAAGATCCCCTCATCGCAGAGGTTCTTGATTATTCTTTTCTCTTGTTTCATACCAGTCGACTGAGAAGGGAAAATTTACAGCAAGCAATTAAAGTATTAATCAAGAATTAGTTAATTATCTCATAATTTTTTAGGGCCATCACATCTATATACAACGAATAAAAAAACCAAATAAAAATGAAATAATTATCCTATTTTATTCTAAGGCCATCATGAGTTGGGAAAGCTTTTATGTAATATCCTGAATTTTGAACATAGAGACTTGGGAATAAGCCTATAAATGGCAGGCGACTAAGCCCAGTTCGAGCATAGTCCCAAGAATGTCGAGAGATAGGAAGTCTCTCCGGGGACCGAGTAACTCGGCTATATAGGTTAGTGGACTTAGTATGTATAAGCCATGGAATTAAAGTGCCAGTGAAAAATGGGCACAGAAGACCTATACGGTATAAATTTGATTGGAAAAGATGCCACCTAACTATGTCCCAAGGTATAGGACAATTAGTTGAGTGAAAATATGTCGGTATAAGTAAGAATACGGCATTTTCAGGGCAGTCGGGCATGCCCTACGTTTTTGAGTAAAACCCAAGCAAGATCCCGAGCAAACACTGATAAAGTAACTTTAATAAAGTAAGTCATGATGACCCATGATAACATGCTTTTGTGTTGGTCTAATAAGAGCATGACACGTGTCCCTCATCATGATAAAACATAAAGCTGCTTTTGTGTTGGCGCAATGAGAACGTGACACGTGTTGACTCATCATGACAAGTGAAAAAGCTATTTTTGTGTTGGCGCAATAGAAACATGACATGTGTTGTCTCATCATGACATACTTTTGGGTTGGTCCAATAGAAACTTGACACATCCGCCATCATGACAAGTCAAAAGTTACTTTTGTTGGTCAAATGGAAATGTGACACGTGTCCCCTCATTATGACATAGCTTTTGAGTCAGCACCATAAGATCATGACACATGTCCCGTAATCATGACAAGGCATAAAACTACTTTTATGTGGTCCAATGAAAAGAGGACACATAGCGCGACACGTGGTGCATTCTAGACCATACACGCGACGCATTATGGACCAAACACGTGGCGCGTTTTGGATCGCACCTGTGTTCTATATATACCTGTTCCCCCTCATTTGTATTTAGGCCATTCTTAGCCAAAACATGGAAAAGGGCGATTTCGTGTTCGGTGGGAAAAGCAAAGGGCTTGATTGTGAAATTTTTTTGACTAATCCCATCTGCTTCTGACTTTTAACATCGCCATTTTCAGCTCCAAATTTCAGATATGGGTTTATTCTGCATTTGATCAGATTTTTGACTCAACATACGCACCGATCGAAGTTTCTCGTCTTCGTTCAGCTTCACCGAGTTCATCTTCCATGGCGGCAGAGCCCCCGCCTCCACCTTTGGAGATCCACCTGAGGATTAATTCTCGGAAGAACGACAATGTGATACAGGCAGCTGAGGCAAGCGCGGCTTTGCCCTATTTAACAAGTAGAACGCCAGTAGAATACACTGAAGTAAATCATTTTAAGAGATAATTTTCCTGGTTAATTCCTTTCATTGTTATTGCCAACATCGCTCTGTTTCTTGCATTGCTCGCTTCCTCGGTCGTTTCTCCTTTCAGCCGCTCAAAGAAAACCCTCTTCTTGGGCCTTCATTAATGTGAGTTGTCCTTGTTGCTCTAAATGATTAAGATGTTACTCTTGTATTCCGTTAGAGAATTTTAGTTCAACTCACAATTTTTAAGTTGATATACGTGAGTAGTTGTATTATAATTGATACTCTTTATTTCTAGGACTGAATTATAAGATTGTAGCTGTCATGAGTTTTTTTGTTTTGGAATGAAATCCATGGCTGTAACTGCAATTGAAGAGGTGATATCTGTTTTTCTGTTTTAGGAAGTGTGATGAAGTACTAGACAGTTATGTTCACTAGGGAAGGAAATGATGAGGCTTCCAGATTTTCAGTTTAAAGAAGTTCCATTGCAAATTAAAGATGAGGGTAGATATTGGCCTTATTTTCAAGGATGCATAGGTGCTATAAATGGATCACATATTCCTACCATTGCTCCTACTAATGATCCAATTCATTTTATAGGCAGAAAGGGATACCAAACACATAATGTCATATTAGTTTACAACTTTGACATGATATTCACTGTTGCTATTGTTAGTTGGCATGGTACCGTACATGACAAACATATTCTTTTGTTAGTTTTCAATCATGCACATTCCTCACTAAGAAATGTGATTGAGAGAATAATTGGAGTTTGAAAGAACAAGTTGGGCACAACTTTTGTGATATGAAGCCATTTTCATTAATTAAGTGGGAGAAAATTATTATTGCAACAATAGCCCTTCATAACTTCATTAGAAAGTGTGGTGTTAATGATGAAGAGTTTGACAAGTATGATCTTAATCCTGATTATATTTCTGACAGTCAAGAAGAATGTAACATGGATGAAAAAATGAGTATCTATAGCCATAGAAGAATAGCAGATAATGGTTAAATGGATAGAGTTCGAAAACAAATAGCATCAACATTAAAGGAAAATAGAAATAGGTGATTTCATGTACATGGAATACTGTTGACAATTTGCAAGATTATTGATGATTTCTAATTGTGTTCCACTATTGGAAAATATATTCTCATAGTTTTTATTTTGTGAACATATTGATAGTTTAAAGGTTATTTTATAATATACCTTTTATAATAATTTTTATTAGAATAAAGTGCTCATGGTAATAATTTTGCCAAAGCTTTTTATTTGAGCTTTTAAGCTAAAAAATTTATATAATCATCAAATAGCTTTTAGTTTTTTTAAAAACAAAAATAGCTTTAGTTTAAAAGTAGCTTTTAACTTTAAAAAGAGAGAATTTAAACAAGCTCTACTATGTCTTATTCTTATATTTAGGACCAAGGAGTACTTATTTCAATCTAAAATATAGTATTATTTTGGATAACTACAGTTTATAAATTATTTTAGTTTATACAATTTATTAATACATGTATATTTGAGCTATTTTTTTATTATGTTCCATAATTGACTAATGTTATAATTTTAATTTTATAGATAATTTAATTTAATTTTTGGTATTTATTTTGAAATATAATGTTAAAAATATTTAAAATAAAATCTTATCTTTATATGCAATTATCACAAAAACTAATGTCCTTTTTTGTAATTTGAACATGAAAAACATAATCTGATAATAATATTCAAACACTATCATTTTATCAAAATCACTTTTTTTACATAATCTATTCTTAAAAAACATTTTTACCACTTTTTCTCCAAAACTATTTTTTAAAAGCTAATCCAAACACTCTCGATCACTCCCCACCGCTTGCAGCTGCTAGGAAATCGACGCCACAAGCTCCTCCAACAGCATCGCCCTCAAATATGTTGATCATTAAGGAACCAAAGCCTCCTGATCCTAATGATCGTTCAATGATGACGATTTTGAAGATTTCATTCATAGAAGGGCATGAGACTGCTGTCGCTGGAACTCAAGAAAATGAGTGGATGGTGACGTGATGGAGAGGAACCATTGATTCTTTGGATGCATTCATGTGCGCTTGACTACCCATTGAGAGCTATTATAGTTGATATCAGATATTCACTTTTTGGGATTGAGAAACACAATTGTAGCATACAAGTCGACATATCATCATATGTGCGGACTTTCTTATTAGGGAAGGACATCGTGCCTGTTTGGAGGTTCTCAAAATCTAGATTTTGTCATAAGTCTACCAAACACCCCTCTTTTTTTCAGAAGCTATTCTGCATCAAACCTAAATTTTACAAAAATTTGCCAAACACCCATCAAGACACCTTCAAGACAATTTTTGTTTCAGAAGTGCCTTATGGATGCATAGGAATGTAACTTGAGAGTAGACATCACTTGTCCTAGCTTCATTTGATGGTTTTATGATGTTTTTGTTCTGTATCTAGGAAAATAGCCTAGTTATTTCTTTTTAAACTTCGGTTTGCCTTTATAATTCAAAAATAAATTGTTCAAGAGAAAATTATATGGGTAAAACGTAAAAAGACATTAAATTAGTTTGAAACATAACTAACTTCTAAAAATTAATAACTTATTTGAAAAACCAGTGATTTAATTGTAAATATAACTAACTTATAAAAATTAAAAACTTAGTTTGAAATTCCCTCATTATTATGTTTTTTTGAAAAATCAGGGACAATATAATGCAATTAAAAGACACGAAAGTTCAATGCTAATTATTCATGTCATTTATTAATTAATTTATATTTAATAATAATTGTTAAAATTATTATTGATAAACATTACATGAAAATTTTATATATATTAATGATTAGGAAAAAAATTTGTGTCAAATTCCTTATATCCGTTATGTTAAGTTCTCCAATCTCACATGATGTCAACAAATTTTGGTTCTTTAAGTATAAACAATATTCTATTTTAATCTTTTAACTTTAAAAAGTGTGGTTTTAGTTCTTTTAAGTTGGCACCGTTAACTTTACTAACATAAAATAATATTAAGTCAACACTAGCATTTTAGATTAAATGACTCATCATTTTTCATTAGTAAAGTTAATAATGTTAACTTAAAACTTAAAAGGATTAATAACACACTTCTTAAAGTTAAATGACTAAAATAGAACCTCATCTAAACTTTTAGGACTAAAAATATGATTTATCCTTTATTTAATGTGGATTTATAGTTAAATGATAATATTTTAAAAATAAAACACATGAGTGTGGTTGATGAACTTAATATAATGAATTTAAGAAACTTAATATAAATATTGTCCTAATGATTATTATTAAATATAATCAAATAAATAAATATGTGTGATAATAATGAGAATATATAAGATAAAATAGAAAGAAAATTTATTAAAGGTTTTTAATCCCACTCATTCCTTTTTTTCCCCCCAATTGAATTCATTTAAATTTTCCTCACTTCCGCTTCCTGCATTTCCCTGATACCAATTAGACCTTTAAGTATTAACTTGTGTGATAATAATGTATCACTGATGGGACAATAACCCTTTATGGTACGGGCGTCGGTAAATCTCATGTGTATTTTTGCCCTTAACCCTTTATATAATCATCAAATAGCTTTTAGTTTTTTTTTTTTTTTTTTTTAAAGCTTTAGTTTAAAAGTAACTTTTAACTTAAAAAAGAGAGAATTCAAACAGCTCTACTATGTCTTATTCTTATATTTAGGATCGGGAGTACTTATTTCAATTTAAAATATAGTACTCCCTCCAGTTTTAATATAGGAACTATATATTTACCAAAATTTGAAAAAATTAAGGAGATAAGTTAAATTAGTTAATTATAATTATTTTCCAAAAATAACCCTGCTGAAATTTTTTTAGCTCACTTGCCTATCTGAAGAGGCTCATGGCTCGGGTGGGAAGGATGAAAGCGAGAGTGCTCGTATGCTTGTGGTGTGTGGTGGACTCGGGACGCTTGCAAACCGAAGTTGCCAATATTTACAAAATAATCCATACAGACACCTCTATTTTTTACAAATTTTTCTATTTTTTTATTATACTCTTTATTTACAAAAAAAAAAAAAAAAAAAAAAAAAACCCGGGATTGCCGACGTGGTGGGATTGGGATGAAGGACGTTCAGTTTCAACGGACCTATTAAAAATAAAATGATACTGAAAGAGATGTTTTATTAGGTTTTTTTAGGGGAAAAAATTAATCAATTAGATAGTTAGAAAAAATATTTTTAAAGGAAGATTAATATTATTTTATTTGAAAATAAAAAATAAAGTAGAATCTCTCATTTGATATAATATAAGCATATTGTTAAATTAATTATTGTGGAGGAAGTATTAGTAGGGGTTATATAGGAAAATATGAAAAAAAAAAATTGCACAAAATTATTTTATAAAAATAAATAGTAAAATTGAGGTGTATAGACACTAATGAGTTGTAAACATTATTTACTTTATAGAATATATAGGTATATTATTAAATTATTATTGAAAAAGTATCAATAAGGTTTTTAGGAAAAAATTGACAAAATTTGAAACTTGGTCTTATAATTAGGATCAAAACTAACTTCAAAATATGTTCCTATAATTAGGACGGAGAGAGTATTATTTCGGATAACTACAATTTGTAAATGATTTTAGTTTATACAATTTATTAATACATATATGTTTGAGCTATTTTTTATTATGTTACATAATTGACTAATGTTATAACTTTAATTTTGTAGATAAATTAATTTAAAATTTTTTGTATTTATTTTGAAATTTAATGTTAAGAATATTTAAAACAAAATCTTATGCAATTATCACAAAAACTAATGTCATTTTTTATAATTTGAGAATGAAAAAAAAAAACATAATCTAATAATAAGAAACACTATCATTTTATCAAAATCACTTTTTTCACATAATCTATTCTTAAAAAACATTTTTACCACTGTTTCTCTCGAAACTATTTTTCAAAAGTTAATACAAACACTCTCATCACTCCCCACAGCTTGCAGCTGCTAGGAAATCGACGCCACAAGCTCCTCCAACAGCATCGCCCTCAAATATGTTGGTCATTAGGGATCCAAAGCCTCCTGATCCTAATGAGTTCAATGATGACGATTTTGAAGATTTCATTCATAGAAGGGCATCAGACTGCTGTCGCTGGAACGCAAGAAAATGAGTGGATGGTGACGTAATGGAGAGGAACCATTGATTCTTTGGATGCATTCATGTGCGCTTAACTACCCATTGAGAGTTATTATATTACCTCCAGTCTTAATTATAAGACCTAGTTGATTTTTTTTTTGAAAGATTAAGGAAGCTAAATGAATTACTTAATCATTTCATATGTTGTGTATCCTTAAATTATATATTAGTTTATTAGTCAAACTAATTAGTTTGAAGAAAAAAATACAAATACTCTAAGGTGATTTAATTAATTTCCTTAATTTCTAAAAAAAAAAAAAAAATCAACTATGCCTTATAATTAAGACCAGGAGAGAGTAGTTGATATCGGATATTCACTTTTTGGGGATTGAGAAATACAATTGTAGCATACAAGTCGACATATCATCACATGTGCGGACTTTCTTATTAGGGAAGGACATCAAGACACCTCCGATACAATTTTTGTTTCAGGAGTGCCTAATGGATGCATAGGAGTGTAACTTGAGGGTAGAGATCACTTGTCCTAGCTTCATTTGATGGTTCTATGATGTTTTTGTTCTGTATCTAGGAAAATAGCCTAGTTATTTCTTTTTAAACTTCGGTTTGTCTTTGTAATTCAAAAATAAATTGTTCAAGAGAAAATTATATGGGTAAAACGTAAAAAGACATTAAATTAGTTTGAAACATAACTAACTTCTAAAAATTAATAACATAGTTGAAAAACCAGTGATTTAATTGTAAATATAACTAACTTAAAAAAATTAAAAACTTAGTTTGAAATTCTCTCATTATTATGTTTATCTGAAAAATCAGGGACAATATAATGCAATTAAAAGACACGAAAGTTCAATGCTAATTATTCATGTCATTTATTAACTAAATTATATTTAAAAATAATTGTTATCAAATATAATTTAATAAAAATTATTATTAATTAACATTAAATGAAATATTTATATATATTAATGATTAGGAAAAAATTTATGTCAAATTCCTTACATCCATTATGTTAGGTTCTCCAATATCTCACATGATGTCAACAAATTTTGGTCCTTTAGTTTAGACGAGGTTCTATTCTAGTCCTTTAACTTTAAAAAGTGTGTTTTTAGCTTTTTTTAAGTTAAGGCCTTTAACTTTACTAACATAAAATAATATCATTTTTCATTAGTAAAGTTAACAATGTTCCCTTAAAACTTCAACGGATTAATAACATACTTCTTAAAGTAAATAACTAAAATATAACCCATCTAAACTTAAAAGACTAAAATATGATTTATCCTTTATTTAATGTGGATTTATAGTTAAATGATAATATTTCAAAAATAAAATACATGATCATGTGTGATTGATGAACTTAATATAATGAATATAAGAAACTTAACATAAGTATTGTCCTAATGATTTTATTAAATATAATATAGTATGTATATATGTATTTTATAATTTTATTAAGGAATCTATCATTAAAATTATGGTCAACTTTGATCAGAGCACCTAATTTGTTTGGCTAGAGAGGAAAGGAGGAAAAAATTTGATGAGCTCAATTTTTTTAACAAAATGTATAAGTGAGAGTTAAATAAATTTAATAAAGAGAATAGGTAAGATAAGAGAGAAAGAAAATTTATTAAAAGGTTTTAATCCCACTTATTCATTTTTTTTTTTAAAAAAAAAAAATGAACCTAGTTAAATTTTCTTCACATCATATCCGCTTCCTGCAATTCCCTTGTACCAATTGGACTATTGATAATTAACTTGTGTGATAAAAATGTGTCACTGATAATATAATCATTGCAAAAGAAGTGGTCCATTTGATGGGGAGAATGAGAGGGAAAACGGGGTACATGGTTGTGAAGGTAGATTTGGAAAAAGCTTATGATCGAATGTCATGGGAATTTATTAGTAAGGTGCTAGAAGATATTGGATTTGATGAGTACCTAAGGAAAGTGATCGTGGGTTGTATAACTTCAGCACAAATGTCCTTATTATGGAATGGAACAAAAAGGGATGGATTTGTGCCTACTAGGGGGTTAAGGCAAGGAGACCCTCTCTCCCCATACCTCTTTGTTTTGGGAATGGAGAAATTATCACATAGGATTTCAGATTGTGTTAACAATAGGACTTGGAAGCCGATGAGAATGGGAAGGCATGGTACCGAGGTGTCACATCTGCTGTTTGCAGATGATCTACTTCTGATTTGTGAAGCTAACCTAGATCAGATTTGCACTCTTACGAAGGTCTTGGAGGAGTTTGGTGGTGCCTCGGGTCAAAAAATTAATCCACAAAAAACCAGCATCTATTTCTTGCCAAATGTTGACAGATTAGTGAAGAATGAGATCTGTAATTACACGGGTTTCAATGGAGGAGCTGGGAAGATATTTGGGAGCTTTTCTTTTGAAGGGAAAAGGAAGCAGCAGCAAATTTCAACATTTGTTGGACAAAATGCAAGGAAAGCTAAGCAATTGGAAGAAGTGCATGTTGTCTTTAGCAGGTAGGATAACTTTGGTGCAGTCTGTCACTAATCAATTGGCAGTTTACACCATGCAGCATGCTAATATCCCTACTGGGGTAAGAAAAGAAATGGAAAAGATGCAAAGAGAGTTCATTTGGGGAAGCAATGAGAGCGTGAGAAAGGTACATGTTGTGAGTTGGGATACCCTATGTTTGGAAAAGAAGAATGGTGGTTTGGGAATGAGGAACTTGGAAAAAATGAATGAGGCCTTGCTGGGGAAAGTGGCATGGAACATTATTGCAAAACCAAAGAGCCTATGTTCTTTGGTGTTGACTGGAAAGTATGGTAGGCAGCTGGATTTATTAAAGGAATGCAAAGTATTGAAGATGGATTCCGCAATCTGGAAATGTATGTCGAGTATAGGCCCCATGTAACAAATAACATTTCGTAGGAGGTAGGAAATGGAGAGAGGGTGAAATTCTGGATGGACAAATGGTTGGAGGGGGTAAAAAGCTCAATGAGATGTGTAAGGGGAGTCTGTCTGCAGAAGATCAAGAGGCTAGGGTGGCTGAAATGGTGGGAGATGATGGTGATTGGAATAGGGAAAGGATGGCTGACAAATTGAATGACGAAGGTTAGCAACTCCTACTAGCAGTTAAGCCTCCTACGGAGCAGGAGGGGGAGGATTCCGTTAGATGGGGGCCGCGGCTGCAAAATAGGTATTTGGTTGCTGATATGTACCATATTTTAAGAGACGAGAGTTATAAAGGGAAAAATGAGTAGCAATTATTGTGGAATTGGGAAGGGCCGAGAAGGGTTCAAGTTTTCCTATGGCTTGCTATGCATGACAGGTTGCTCACTAGTGAACGAAGGAGCAGAATGATGGGGGGTAGTGCATGTTCTTACAGGTGTACATAACAAAGGGAGACATTAATGCATGTTATGAGGGATTGTGATATGGCTAGAGACTTGTGGAAGGATGTCTGGAAAGGCAGAGCTGATGCTGAGTTTGAAACTATAGAAGGTTTATCATGGTTTGGCTAGAACCTAGCAAAAAAGAAGAATGAGTGGCATTTAACTTTTGGAGTCACTTGTTGGTTGCTGTGGAATTGGAGAAACAGGGCAAGGTTTGAAGAAGGATTCATAATGCCTGCAAACCGTTGTGTTGTTGTAGTTTGGTATCTGAAGGAAATTAGAAGAGCAAAAGCTGACTATGGAAGATTAAAAGGGTCCCGGCTGGAAACTAATATCAGCTGGTTGGCACCTGTGGAAGGTTGGCTGAAATTAAATGTGGATGGGGCTTCAAAAGGGATAAACAAGCAGGCAGGCTGCGGTGGACTGATAAGGGATGGTGAAGGACAGTGGCTGTGTGGCTTTTCTAGAAGGCTAGGTATTTGTTCAGCGTTAAAAGCTGAACTTTGGGCTGTTCTTTCTGGTTTGCTATTAGCTCTTGATAAAGGATATGATAATATCATTTTGGAAAGTGACTCTGCTGTTGTAATACAAATGCTGAAAATGTTGCAGGATGAGGAGACTGCTGACATGCGGCTGTTAAGGGAGATTAATGTGGTGAGGAAAAGATTCTCTACTCCTTCCGGTCCTAATTATAAGAGCTAGTTAACTTTTTTGGAAAGATTAAAGAAGCTAATTAAATTACTTTAGAGTATTTTTATTTTTATTTTTATTTTTTTCTTCAAACTAATAAGTTTAACTAATAAACTAATATATAATCTAAGGATACACAATATATGAAATGATTGAGTAACTTATTTAGTTTTCTTAATCTCTCCAAAGAAAGTCAACTAGCTCTTATAATTAGGACCGGAGGTATATTGTATCCCAACATGTGTATAGAGAAAGCAATTACTGTGCTGATGTTTTAGCTAGATATAGTGTAGATCAGGAGGGTTTGTTTGTTACATTTGATAGGCCTCCGCTGATTGTTAGCAGATTACTGTTCAGGGATTATATGGGGGAGTCTCACACCTAAGATGCATATTCATGCAGAAATAAGATTGGGCTAAATGCCCCGTTCCCAAAAAAAAAAAAAAAATTGATTGATACTGAAAAAATAATTCATAATCTTGAAAAATTATTTTATGATCTTGAAAAAATATTTTAGGATCATGAAAAAAATATTTCAGGGTTCATTTTAGTACTAAAATGATACTTGATAATAATGATCTTGAAAAAATAATTTATGATCTTAAAAAAATTTTAAGATCTTAAAAAAAAATCCTAAAGCATATTTTTAGTAACAATTTCAATACCTGAATTACTTTTTTTCAAGATTTTAAAATAATTTTTTTAAAATCATAAATTATTTTTTACTACCAATTAATATTTTGGGTTCACATTAGGTGTGCTTGTCCCTCTATTAGAGGGATGAGAACATTTTTTTATTTTTTTATATAATATATTTATTTGGATTTAAATTATATGCGCCCATTTGGAATTTTTTTACACCCAAGATCTCAAATTAATTAGTTTCCAATCTTGCATTCGAAATGTTTTTCCCAGTAATACCAGGATCCTGAAAATTAATTAATTTGAGATACTGGATCTAAAAACATTCTAAAAAGCAAAGATATAATTTAAATCTAAATAAATATAATATATATAAAAAAATAAAAAAAATGTCTCATCCCTCTAATTAGAGGGATAAGTATGTAAGAAGCACATAAAGTGAGAAGCACCTTATGTGCTCCCTTAATATTCTAGAGTATCCAGTACCCAAGAATATTTTTAAGATCCTAAAATAATTTTTCAAGATCGTGAAGAATTATTTCAAAGCATTATGAATTATCTTTTTACTATCCCGCAATGTCTAATTTTTTTTTTTTTTCCTTTTAATATATAGAAAAAGGGACCAGGGGCGTGAAGTTTCAGGGTAGCGGATGTTAGAAGGCAAAGGACCTAAGTCAGGTCCCGATTAGTCTATTGTTAAAAAATGCTGGATAGCGAGTGACCCAAAGGAAAGTACCAAAACTAACCCTGTTTTCCAAATAAATAATATTACAGTTCATGCGTTTCTGTAACTCTTTGGTGCAGCGCAATGTATTGAACCTATCTAATTAGGTGAACAGGGTAAAAACATGAGCAAGACGCGTTAAAATTTGCAACCTACCTCCACTGCCGGGGCAATCAAATGATGTGAAGGCCTGTACTCCGTACACCAAATAGTGGCCTAGCAATAATATGGAAGACAAGTTAGTACAAGCATCTTTAGGAAAGATTCCAATTCAATTCATAGTTGCTTTGATGAAGGAAATTATGGGGAAGACTATAGCAACATTACAACAATCTATGAAACAGGGCAAAATCCATCATACAAGAAAAGAGACAATAGAAACATAAAGTGGCAGTAATCGAGATAAGGATAATGAGATGAATGTGTAGTTATACAAGAAAAGATAATATTTGTAACGATCATAAACACAAATAAAGTGGAGCGGCATCTATTAAGGAAAAAATAGCAGAAACTCGTTTAACGTGGTAACATATCCCTATTTTAATATATATTTTCATATCTATTTTTGGGATTTTATTATCATTATTGTGCTTACATGTGATTATTATGATTATTTTTTATTAAAAGGTATTGCACAAAAATATTTCATACAAAGGGCTTATTTATCAATTGTTTTTATAATTCCTCTTTATTGGATTAAAATGTATATTTGCTTTGATTTCAGGATATCACATAGGAGTTTGTGGGTTATGGCCGAAGACATCAACAGAAGCCCAAAAGATGATAAAATAAGTTTTGGAGCCTAGAGAGAGTGGAAATTCGAGGTGCTGGTACCTATGAGAAATAAGGCCTTAAGACTAGTTTTGGGCCAACTTACAATATGGTTGGGTCCCGTACATGTTAATGTATCATCTATACTCTTTAAATGGACTTTATTACCATCTCTTGAGCTCAAATGATATGTCTTTCTTGACCCTAGAAAGCAACAAACACCACCAACACTCTCTAACCCAGTATATCCTATAGACTGGGTTCCAAACGCCTTATCCTTGGACTGTGGGTAAACCCAACTCCTTTCCTAAAATTTTTTTACCAAAAAAAAAAAAAAAAAAAAAAAAAAAAAAAAAAAAAAACACCACCAACAATTAATGAAGGGTAAATAAGTGATTTCACAAAGCCTTCTCCCTAACTAAATTTTTTTAAAAAAAGGTGCCATGTCAACTAATGAAGGGTACAATGGTATTTGTACATGGTTTTCTCTCCAACAAACACCAAAATGGCATCACCCAACAAGAAAAGAAGAATTGAGCATCAAGGAAAATTATTTTGGAAAACTCGTGAATTTAAGAAACCATGTACAATCATAGTTCTACTAAGATTAAGAATTCTTCCCAACCTTGCATCCTAAGTAACCAAGAGATAAGTGGCATGACCTAGTTCATCAAATCAATTTAGAAAACATTCATCCTAGGTCAATTAGAACTCCTAAATCATTTCTTTTAATTAAAAACAAAAAACAAAAACAAAACGTAGCTCCAACTTCTCTTAGTTAAATTAGGAAATATTCCTATATTGCATCTAAATCAAAGGCATCTAGTTTCCTATTTTGGAGCAAGCTTGACCACCACTCATTTCCCTTTCCATGTAATGAATTAAACATCCAATTAACTTTAGGAAACCTTGGGAAACCATAAGAAATATTAGAAAAACCAAGGCCCTAGTCATCACACTCAAATTAGGAAATTACACGACTTACTCCTAAAGCAAAGGCTAAACTTTCCTATTTTGTGTCTCGTCTTGACCAACCACCTTCATCACCATTATTGTAATACTCCAAATTCAACACCCAAAAACTTGGGGGAAATATTTGAAATACCTCCAACAGGGATGATCAATATCTAAATCATTAAATTACATAACCATTTCAAATAAAATTCATAATATGAAGTCAAATAAGTTTCTAAAATATTTCAGAGTTAAATAAAATGTGGAAGTCCTAGGGTCATGGCAAATAAAAATAGGGTGAAGGTGCAGATTTGCCAACCAACTATTACCAAAGGAGCGTCTAGCACAAATAACTATTGATAGGACCAAAATTGCCAATGAACAATTAAAAAGTGTAAAAAAACACCAAATAACTATTAAAAGTTAAAAAAAAAAACACCAAATAACTAT
The DNA here is from genome assembly GCA_019022655.1 of Acacia acuminata. Lineage (NCBI taxonomy): Eukaryota > Viridiplantae > Streptophyta > Magnoliopsida > Fabales > Fabaceae > Acacia > Acacia acuminata. The sequence goes on along the minus strand of JAFJYI010000314.1, from coordinate 725,488 downwards.
TTTTTTTAAAAAAACAACTATCACAATTAAGTTAAAATATGAGGCAATCGGCATAGGACGATGACGGAAATGCTGGAGAAAAGAGCGGTTAAGCCTTCTTGTTGAAAAAGGAAAACACCAACAGATATGGGACCCATAGGAGCAGGCATTGTGGCAGCAGCGGTTACTGCTTGTGGCATCGGAGGGATGGAACCAAGGTGCAAGGTGCGTTCCATTCGAACGCTGTGAACTACTGGATGAGTTCAAGAGGGTGAGTGGAACACCCACAACAATAGAAGCTTTGAAAATGCCGATGTCGTCGACACTGTGACAGTCAATGGAAGACGGAGACACCAAGACAGTGACGGGGTAATAGTTCGTTGGCGAATCTGGTCCAAATTGTGTTTTTTTCACTTTTTAATTGTTGATTGGTAATTTTGGTCCCCTCAATAGTTATTTGTGCAAGGCGCTCCTCGGGTAATAGTTGGTTGGCAAATCTGCACCTTGACCCATAAAAATAACATAACATAAGCTATAGAAGTACAAAAGAGCCTTCAAATCTCACTCCATATGTGTCTTCCCTTGCTCCCTACTAGAATGTTCACCTGAAAAATGTTAATATAGGATGAGATTTCACGTCTTAGTAACTATTGGAAATTTCTACCGTACACAAGCAAATTATATATGACAAAAAGCAGGAGTTGATTACATATATATATATATATATATATATATTTGTATATATCAATTTCTCATATAAAATTATTTTTCAAAAGTAATCATTATTACATCAAATTGTGAATTATACAATTATACAATATACAATATGCAATATGCAGCCTCCCCTTATATCACTTGTCCACCCTTATACATTTAGATCAAGCCATAGGCTAACATATAGTCCAATAGAAACTCATTCATTTGACGGGATGGTTCCAAGCTCACCAAAACCTAAGATATCCCCCTACCAAAGGTATAGAGCTTAAGTATGGACTATGGCTCCTCTTTAAAAAGGACAACTAAGGAGGTGTCACATGTCCTACAATTCCAATGTAATCCCGGCCAGAAGAAAACATGGAAGATGAGGCCCTAACAAGTACCATCCACTGTGCACCGAGTGGTGGCATAAATAAATTTTATCATTTAAGTTCCTCCTTACTCCAACCCATCACACCTACAGCTGCAATAAAATAAAATATATTAAAACACGCTTCCATTTATATCAAATATCATAAAGGTAAACCAAACATATCATAAAACCTCATCAGACCACTCTATCATTCTTGAAATTCGAAGGACTAAACTGTCATTTTGAAATTTGGGACCAGACTGTCATTTTTGAAATTCGGGGGCCAAAACCGTAATTTTTGCTGGGCACAAACTGTAATTTTCATGGGAACAAACTGTAATTTTTGTGGGTACAAAAATGTAATTTTCGTGGGTACGCAACTGTAATATTCAGTTATCATAATAATAATAATATTATAATACATATACATATAAATCAGTCTATAAAAAAATATAATTTATAATCATACACAATTCACAAGTATATGGAAGAATATTCAGAGTTATCTGTTACTCGCTAATTTCCAAATAATCACCAAAAAGCTATTACCAAACTCCCCAAATAATTATCTCTACGCTTTCCCTCTCTCCTTCTTTCTCTCCTATCTCTATATTTCTCACACTCTCACTTGCTTTGCCAAAATACACACCATAAAGTGCGTATTTATAGTGGTTGAGGAGGGGGAGTAATTAGGGTAAAACTTATTACCCTTCCCCCAAAGTCAACAAAGGGGGGCCAACCCTCTCCCCTTTAACTAAAAGCCAACCACGTTTCTCTCTCTCTCTCTCTCTCTCTCTCTCTCTATATATATATATATATATATATTACTATATTATAATATTAATATATTACAACAATAAAAATTATTATTATTATTTTAACTAACATTAGAAAGTTTTACTCCTATACTGAATATTCTTAGGTAAATTAATTACCATAAATTAATCTATCCTACTATAATTCTAAATAAATTTTAGGATATTACAATTATGACCAATTGATTTCATTCAAATAACATCAAGAAACCTTAGGAAGTTCCTAAATGTGGTCTGTCACATTCACCATTCTTGGAGATGGATGTTATGGCTTGAGCTTGTTAGTTCTCGGTGTTTTGATGATCACAAATCCTAAGTTATTGAATTTTTGCTCGAGCAGAGGTTAGCTCATGCCCAAGCATACTCAATCTAATGAATTGATTAAGTATTTCAGGAAGGCTACTCGAGCAGACTTCATGGTGCCCAAGCATAACCCCACATTTGATCTAGCCATGCTCGAGCAGCACAATTGGCATGCCCGAGCATCATCGGGCTAAGCAAGAAGTTTACAAATTAAAGAGTCATGTCTAAGCAGAGGTCCTGCTCAAGCAAAGGAAAAAGGGTGCTCGAGTAGCATCAATCGACTCTTCATTCTTCGTCTCTGGATGACTCTTGCCCGAGCATGAAGATGTCATGCTCAAGCACCATGCTAGAGCAGAGGAGAAAGCATGCTCGAGCAGCATCACTAAAACATGCAAGTCTTCGCCTCTGTCTGTCCTTTGCCCGAGCATGCCCTCTAGGTTGCTCAAGCATTGGCGACATGTTGCCCGAGCATGAAGCTTCTCTTGCTCGAGCATCGGGATAGAAACTATTCTTAAATACACCAGGAGAAGCTTGCCTAAGCAAGCATGGTTGGTTGCTCGAGCATAGAATGATTCCTATTCTTTCAAAGTGTTTTCTTCACTATTGCCAAAGCATAATAATAGTCATGTTAGAGCATGATCATCTCTGTTTTCAAATCTCCATCTTTGTAAATCCTAAATCATCGTGTGTGATTTCAGTTCTACATATCATTATTCATTACTATTCCTTAATTTATTTTAATCAGTTTGCTAATGAGCTTCAAATGATTTTATTATGGATTAACAACAAATTTGCATAAAGCAAAATTGTGTGTCAGAAAAGCATTTAATGCAGTTCCCAAATCAAGTCATGTACACGATAACCAATCTTCTGATCATTCTAAAGCGTCTACTGCAATTCCGTCTATGCATTTAATGCTATTTCTCAAAGGCAAAAACAAAAGGAATGAAGAGAATGTCGTGACTACAAATCCACCTAGATTATTTAAAAGTGAAAGTATTAACCGAGTCTCATCTGTCTAACGGATATATTCAAGACTCACAACGGTTAATCCTCAAGCTTCAACAACGGTCATTAATTGCAACATCTATAAATAGCTGAAGCATTGAATTCACCACCTACCGAAACGTTGTACATTCAAGTCAAACTTATTGCAATTTGTTGTTTCATTAACTTCACTTAATATCTTCGGATATTGCTTGTACTTCAGTGTTCATATATTATCTACTCGTGATGAATTATTAAACAATTATTTCATTCTCAATTTAAATCTTAAGGTTGTCGAACCTTAAGTGTGGGTGTACGATTACAACTTATATGGGGGAGTGAGTCTAAGTGGGAAAAGATTATCCTAAGTTACAAAGTGTGTAATTGTATTCATATTTGAAGAGTTAGTGGAAATCACAAGGTGTGCTTGGGGATTGGACGTAGGTCGAAGTGTTAGACCGAACCAGTATAAATGCTCTGTGTTTATTTTCCTTCTCTGTCTCCTTTTTTATTTGCGCTTGTGCGTGTCTCGCGAAAAGTTTTTGAGATCACCTATTCACCCCTAAGTGATATTCCATCTTCAAAGCTTGGATAATTGTGGTTTGAATTGAGTTGCTTGACTTGAGATTTGAGTTTATTTATGTATTGCCATTTGCACTCATTGAAATTGTTTTATCTAGCACGTTGTTAGGTATGATAATTGATATTTGTTGCTATTGAATGTCTTTGTGAGTATTCATCACTAAAGAAGCAAGTTTTATTAACTCAATTAAATTGCATATCAAGTAGTTTTAAAAGCACCTTAGCAAGTAATTGTTATCTAACGTTTAGAACAATTATTTGTTAGCCAACGCCTTAGTAGCGCAGTGGCATGGGAGCTTGGCTCCTCTCCCCCATGTCCAGAGTTCAAACCATGCCCCCCTCCCCTACAATGTGTATCAAAAAAAAAAGAACAATTATTTGTTAACAATCACTTCACTCACACTGTATTTGGGGTTTTCAACTAGATTTGGTGCATTAATTCATTCCCATATCATTAAGCAAGCCAAATTAACTATAGGTCTACTTCTAAGGGGCACTCCATCATATCATTCACCAGATCCAATTCAATTTCTTCATCCATCATTTTATCAAATCTATATATATATATATATATAGTAATGTAGGTTGTTTTTCATTAATTTTGTAGGTAGTTTTATTAGGAAAAATCAATTTCAAAACCATCTCAATATTTTTGTCAATTAGTTTAGCTAAGGAAATAAAAAAGACTCTTGTAGAAAACACGACCCCATACACTACATAATTTGGTTTATTTTGATTTAACCTGAGGTGACTAGAGGTTTATAATCACATGGTTTGTAAACAGTCAAAGAAGGCCATTGAGTCTTACGATAAGGAGAGTCAATTAAGCAGTATGAAGTGAGATATATTGATTAATAATCCATCTAAAAATCTGGTTTTACATAGAGCACAATGACGCTGGGTAACCAATCTCACTTAACTATATAAGACTTTGTTAGTGTTGTTTTGGCAAAATCCATCATGTAATCATTGTTCGCCCAACTGATTAATTAATGTGCTTAGAGTTGAGATAGCTTTTGACGAGCTATTGTTTGAGTATTCATCACATAGTACAATGTAGAAAATATCATAAACTCATCAAATAATAGGCGAGATTTCCCATCAATGCATGCTCCATTTTGATATCAAACCTCGTAATGTTCTATTAGATTATGACTTTCTTCCAAAAATGTGACTTTGGATCTGTCTGTTTCAAGAATCAAAAGCATAGTGACAATGGCCTATTGTCACAAATACTTCCTATACTCTATACAATCAACTCTTGTCCATGATAAATAATTGAGCACCATAATTTTTTGACAAATTTATATGCTGATCAATCAGAAATTCTGCACACAATTAATATGAAAATAAAACAGTACATACTTTAGTAACTTCATGAGGTAAAATTGCAATATTTTCAAATCAATTCTTACTGGCGAACGTGGTCCTCATGGCCTAGGTTCTAATCCTTGAAGATAGTCTACAGGTTCCAAGTTCAATTGCTGGTACTTAAAAAAGAAGAATCACTTCTCAATCAAGTAAAGAGTCTTGCTCAAATGTGTTTCCTCTAGCAGAATGGCATGAAGTGACTCAATTCTGCAAAACCAAATGTGGTAGAAAAAATACAAATACAAATCCAAGGAGTGTTGATCCTATTTCAGCTAACAGCAGCATAGAATAGCCAATTTTTACATTTGCAACAATGCATCAAAAATCAACAAAGTTTATTCTTAACTCACTGTGAACAAATTGGGAAAATGTCGCCCCCTTGGATATTTTGATTTCCAAGTTTTGACTATGAAGAAGATTTTATTCACACGCATGAAGTGGGGTTCCACTCAGTCCCAATATATGCTTCCTAACTATCGTGTTTTTGCAGGCGTCAATGGTTTAAGCACTTGGGAGAAAATAACCAATGCCGGTTTGACCAGAAGGAGTAAGCACTTCGAACTCTCCAGCCTTAAAAGATTGATCTTCCTTGAAAATGGGACGTTTAAGTTCTACATATGCACAGTAGTCTACTTCATATACTGTGGCATTCTTTAAGAAAGCAGAAAGAGCCACTCCAACTCCTTCCCCTGCAAAGGCCCAAATCATTTCCAATTCGATTGGAACTCTTACAAAAAAATAAGGCAGCTTATCTAGATGACTGAATAGCAAATCCCAACTCGTATTCTTTTTTTCTTAAGATTAGTAATCTGTTTACCTCCTTGTGATAGAAGTGAATTATTTACGCCTCTATGGTTTATATTTTAAACACCCTTTGATATTCAGCGCTAATTTAACAGATAGAATTGATTGTATGACAAAGTGAAGAACAATTACATTGTCAAAAGGATATTCACTTATGCATTGAATATTTTCAGTCTTCTGAAGCAGTGAAGGTGATATTCGGAAACAGAGTATAAGCATAGTCCAAATTTTAGTCACTTATAACCCTTAAACTGTTTGTTTCTATTTCAGAATCACATAATTAAATAATAACATAGATCAGAAGGAGGTTCAATGGAACACTAATTTAAAGCATGAGTGGCACACCGATTTAGTGCCAAATCAAACGGGAGAGCAAACTATAATGGACACTTTTTGTTTTATTAAAATCCTCATTCTCATTGTAAATTCTGTAATGAAGGGGAAAATGTATGAAAAGTTTTGCTAAACATCAAAAGGTGCCTTTGCCATAAGTTGAACATAAAAGAAAATAAAACCTTACCATGTGTGACAAGCAGCAAGCTCTCGGTATGATAATTATCAGCAAGCTCCTTAATTACTTGCTCATATCTAGCTCTTGTACCCAAAACTGGCTCTTCCCACTTGGGCAACTGGTGTTTAACAGGCAAAAATTCCATAAGTCACAATTAAAACCTGTATTAAAGCAAGTAGAAGCCAACAGACTCTGAGCAGAAAAAAATCAAGTCCTCTCTAATCATACCTCTTTATATACCCTTTTTGCATTCTCATCCACTGTCCCAGCTGGGAGCATTGCTTCACGCTCTGTGACATCGAAACCCCAATTACCATCTTTAGGAGCCAATGCAGGTATGATAGCTTCTCTGCTCATCATCTCACATAATCCAAGTTCAACAGAGACCTAAAGTTGGTTAAGACCAATGAGAGATGATTTTAGCACCTTATTGCTACAAGAAACTAATTGCTCACATCATAAGTATATAAAATAAACGCATTGAGCTAGAATGATGATATCAAATCTATTCAATTCTCAATATCAACCAAACCCATCTTCTATGACGTATCCAAGCATATTTCATCATGAAGCCAAGTCTGAAATGTTACCTGAGTATCTACAAGTATTTCATATAAATAAATCAGAGTAATTTATTAGAATGCAACAACCTATCAGGGGTAACTCTGTGTAAGAGCACTATTCTGATCAGAATCTGGAATTTCTTCATCTAATTAATCATCTAGCTGTGACTGCAAGAACCATCCTTGCAAACCAATGGCCAGGTAGTTCACAGCATTTAGGTGAACTGAAATTTATACTCTAGTGTTGAAATAATTAGAAGAAACGGAAATCTTTGTAATGCCTCCAGGCCACAAGGGTCACCTCATCGTAAATTCATTACTTTATGAACATTTTCTTTAAAGGGCATCGTCTGTGCAGAAAACATAAGCTAGAAATCATGAATGTCATCCTTGCGTGTAGGAACAGAACTATACGTTCATTGAACCTCTTTCCCAAAAATAGCAGTAAATACAAAATCGCAATAAAATTTTCAAATAAAAACTCAAAAATCGGAATATAGCATATCTTAAGTCCCAACTGATAATTGGTAGTTTTATCATATGTGAAACAAATGGAAAACTATCAACAACAAAGTACTAACAGTTGTCATCATAATACTCATAAGCCAACAAACTCACAGTGTATCTACTGCAGTTAAAGTTAATTATATTTCTGCATTTCTTGCCCTCAAATTTCAGAAAACTAAGTAACTCCGAAATTTCTTTCAGTAACTTCTGCCTATCTCATAATCCTAGCGTTAGATTTAAAATCCTAGTGTTAGATTTAAGCATGGTAAATTCCTCAGAACATTGTTCTTACAAAAGCCCCCTACTTTTTTGTTACTGGTGCTTCTAGAAGCATGTTCAGAAATACTTACAGTTATAATTTCCTATTTCAATATTCAAAGAGAAAATTCCCTAACAAAGTTACCAACAACAAAAAAAGACCAATGGAGGTATTTGTTTGTCGCAACATCTAATAACAGTGGAAATATGTTACTTTAAAAGCGCTTTTTGAGATTAACTAAGAAGTAAGAACACCGACATAGATCATTGAACACCACATAACACTACATGACAAAACATCAAGCAAGTATTCTAGCTTTTCCTTTTTCAATGAGTCAATTAACTGTAAGGAAGATTTTACCAAGCTAGCCAATAGTAAAAAAGATCTATTCTGATGTGAATGTACATTAAATGCCTTTCCTGAAACTGTAACTATGCTGGGAATCTTGGAAAGGTTTTTAAGCTAATGAGATGGTCAGATGGAATAGAATGATAGTGTTTAGTATGCATGAAAAGGGGAAGTGAACATTTATTTTAATGATATTTAGTTCTCATTTTGCACTGCAAACTTTATCCTAGGACCGGAATGGACCAGAAGAAGTATAATAAAAACGGAAGAGAGTTGGGAATAAGCACATTGAAAAAGACAGAAATGTTTTCCCCTATACATATAACAACTTAACAAGTACAGAAATCCATTGGGGCAGTTTTGGAACTTTACATGGCTTTTCATAGAACAGTAGCATTCCGTCAAAAATTTTGAGGGAATGATGATATTATGGCTTCTTGTTCCCATGATAATAACAGAGAATATTATTATTGCATTCCAAAACAGACTTGAATTGGTCCATTGAGTTTTGCTGATCATAGTTGGATTAAACTCATAAATTACTTTAGGTAGAAAAGCTGAGTATAACTCCTTTAAATCATGGTAGGAAAAAAACATTAAATTTCGTATGCATTAAGAATCCAAAATCCTATTTCATTTTCCCCCCAAGATTATTAAAAAAAAAAAAAAAAAAAAAAAAAAAAAAAAAAGAAGAGAGGTAATATGACGCCTTGACGTAACTTGATAGGTTATAAGATTGTCATCTTCTGAAAAATTAAATGTGGTAACTAACCTATAATACTATTTAAGAAGGAACTAATTTTCCAAAAACAAATAACCTTGACTTTTGAAGAATCGATAGGTAAGCCATCGCCGGTGTGGATGGAGGGATCGTCGTGGAGGACGCAGAGAGCTGAAACGACCTCGGACGCCGTCTGGATGCAGCGGATGAAGGGGGAGACGAAGACGCGATCGATCGGGTGCCCGAGACCGTTGCGAAACTTTCGACCCGTATTGAAGGCCCGAACACGGCCATCATGGATCAGGGGCGGATCCCAAGGGCGAGGGGCCGTGGTTACCCAGTGAGGATCGAAGTTATCCATTCGGTCGCCGTGCCTCATGACGATGACGTTTTGGTAGAAATCAGGACGCTTGTTGTGGGTTTCCTTGGAAGCCATTTCCACGGAATGCACAGATACAGGGCAGAAGAAAGAGAATGGAAATGTGAGTTTTATTGAAGATGGATGGTTGGGTTGGATCAATCAGAAATCGAAGGAAGTTTCGTTGTGGAAAGTCGACACGATGAAGGAGATGGAGATGGGTGGGTGGGTTAGTTACTTGAAGAATAGTGATGGCAAGGCGACCACCGAAAAAACAGAAAGTTCCCAATGACTATTTTATTTCAGGGTTAAGTTGTGAGGGGCATCCAACATAATTAATTATTATACGGATTAAAAATACCAATAATTTTTTAAAAAGGAGTCTGCCAAAGTAACGTTAGTAAAAAGTTAATGCCTTGTCTAAGGTATAGTTGGTAAATGACTTTTTTTCTAAATAATACTCAACACAAAATTTTAAATTTTACTAAATTAAATAATTTTTTCCTCAATTTTCATTATTCAAAACTACTTATAAAGCAATCTATGGATACAAATTACTCATTCTTTAACTTTGTCAAAATTATAATTTGTTAAAATAAACAAAATTTTAATTAAAAATATAATTATATGATTTAAATAAAACTCAAGGTCAAGGTGTTTTATAGTTTATTATATATATTTAAAAAATTATATGATTTTTTTATTTTAGAAGAAATTTATGTGAGTTAAAAAATTCATTTAATGTTAATAGAATTTAAAAAATCTTAAAAATCTATTAACATTAAACTATATATAATAAACTATAAAACAGTTTGAGTTTTTTTTTTTTTTTTTTTTTTTAACATATAATAAATTTTTTAGATTTTATTAACATTAAATGAATTTTTTAACTTACATAAATTTCTTCTAAAATAAAAATAAATCATTTTTTGTTTGTTTAACATATATAATAAACTATAAAACACCTTGAGTTTTATTTAAATCATATAATTATATTTTTAATTAAAATTTTTTTTTATTTTAGCAAATTATAATTTTGACAAAATTAAAGAATGAGTAATTTTTGTCTATAGATATCTATATAAGTAGTTTTGAATAATGACAATTGAGAAAACAAAATTATTTAATTTAGTAAAATTTAGAATTTTGTACCGGGCGCTTCCTAGAGTAAAAGTTTGTTGGCCATTCTACAACTTAGATAACAGAGATTAACTTTTTGCTAACGGCGTTGTGTTGGGCGCTCCCTTTTAAAAGTTTGTTGTGTTGAGCGCTCCTTTTTAAAAGTTTGTTGGTATTTTTGATCCACTTAATAGTTAATTATATTGGACGCTCCTGAACCAATAGTTTATTGGCCAAATCGCATCTTAACCCTTTATTTTATTATTTTGGGTTAAAAACAAGGGGAAATTACCTGCAGATCCCAAGGACCAGAAATAATTACAATTAGGTCTCTTAAAATCACCAAATTACATAAAAGTCCATAGGGACTTTTTTGATATTATTTGTATGGAAACAAAATCCAGGTTTTTAAATTTTGTTGTAAATATAGTATTTCCTGTTTTAAATATTGCTTTTTCTATTGTAAATGGCCAGATTTTAAATTGTGTTCTAAATATGGCACTTCCTATTGTAAATATGACTTTTTCTGTTGTAAATGATCTTTGTACGTTTTAGGGACTTGAGTTTAAAACAAAATTAAGGTGTTTAAATGTTATTGTAAATATGGCACTTTCTGTTATAAATATGACATTTCTTGTTGTTACTACAAATAATATCAAAAAAGTCCTTAGAGACTTTTGTATAATTTGGTGATTTTAAGGGACCTAATTGTAATTATTTCTGGTCCTTAGGACCTGCATGTGATTTCCCTAAAAAGAATTTGTCATGAAACTAAAACCCAAAAAAAATTTATAAAACAGCTGGTCATTCTTTGGGGGAACTTTGGTCTCATTTCGGATAGTAGCAATAGAAGTGACTTTTTTCAACCAAAAAAAAAAAAGAATAGATTTTTACAAATAGAGGATATAATAATAATCAGATTATAGATGTGATTTTTGTTTGGGATAGCCGTGATAGAAATAACTTTTTTCCAGATAGGCTTTTATTTGAAATAGTGTTTAAAAAGTCAGTTGAAATAGAAAATGACTAAAAATGTCATGAATCTTAATATTGGATACTACACACACACACAGTTGTATATGTTGTGATAATTAAAAATTTAAATTTGATAAAAAAAATAAATTAGTATTAAAAAGTGAAAAACTCTAAAGTACTTAATTAAATATATTCTAGGGAAAATTCTAAATAAATACCATTTGAATTTGTAAAATCATCGGAAATACATTGAATTTGTAAAAAGATTGAGAGGTACAAAGGACCTATGAGGAATATGCAAAGTCGGGTTAAATTACCTTTTTACCCTTAGTGTTAAATAAATAAAAAAATAAACTAAAATACCCCCACCCCCCCCACCACCACCACCTCCGGCCGGCCGGTGGTGGTGGTGGGGTGGCGGTGGGTGGTGGCAATGGTGGCCAGCGGCGGTGGTGGCTGGTGGTGGTGGGGGGTGGGGGTATTTTAGTGTATTTTTTTATTTATTTAACACTAAGGGTAAAAAGGTAATTTGACCTGAATTTGTATATCCCTCATAGGTCTTTTGTACCTCTCAGTCTTTTTACAAATTCAACAGACTTCTAGGGGTTTTGCAAATTTAAATGGTATTTATTGGAATTTTCCTTATATTCTAATGGATAAATTAAAATGCATACAAATGCATGGAAACCATTCATTTGCAAAGATCAAGCTTTAAGATGAAACAGCCTAATTTTTTAAGATGAAACAATTTTTGTTAACCCATTTTATTTTTACTCCGAGAATCGTGCTTTGGAAGAGTTTTGAAAAAAAATCGAGGAAGATGGAGGATTTGTTAACCCATTTTATTTTATAATTATTATACTTTACAAATAAACTTAAATTTAAATGTCCTAAAAAATTATTTATGTAATTTTTATATTCAAAAATTATTTATGGCGATGGTGGCGGTGGTAGTGGTGGTGGTGGCGGCGGCGGTGGCGGTGGTGGCGGTGGCGGTGTTGGGGTGGTGGTGGCGGCGGTGGTGGCGGTGTTGGGGTGGTGGGTTGGGGTGGTGGCGGCGGCGGCGGTGGTGGGGTGGTGGTGGTGGCGACGGCGGACGGCGCGGTGGTGGTGGCGGCGGCGGTGGTAGTGGTGATGGAGATGGTGGCGGTGGTGGAGGACGCGGTGGTGGTGGCGGTGTTGCGGTGGTGGCGGCGGCGGGCGGGGTGGTGGCGATGCGGTGTTGGGGTGGTGGCGGCGGTGGTGGGGTGGCGGTGGCGGTGGTGGCGGTGGTGGTGGTGGTGGGGTGGTGGGGTGGTGGTGGTGGTGAACGAGGGTAAATTTCTGCTTCAAAGAAGAAGGAGTCTTTTTTTTTTAGAAAAATAAATTCTCATTTTGTGCCCTGGAAGAGAGAAGCAGAAATTTTTAGCTTCTTTTTTTTACTCCCCAGCACAAAAAATAAACCGGTTCATCCCGGGAGCAAAAAAAAAAAAACCGATTTACCAAACACAATTCTCATCCATTTTTGTTAAGGGCACGAAATTAAGAGAAAAGTCATTCTCGGGAGCGTTACCATGCACACCCATACATTGCTTTTTAGATTATCTACCGAGAAAATGAAAAAAGTCATGTCAAAAGTTGAAAAAATTGACTTCTATCCGAAATGGCTCTTTTAATATAAACCCATCAACTCGTAAAGCTATCCCAAACAGTCCAAATTAACTTTTTATTTCCGCTGGTTTCTCCTCCATGGATTGGAGTTTTGATGTTGTTTTAGTGCTATGTCAAACTGGCACAAAATTTTCATTTTGGGAAAATGATTGAGTGAGAAATAGTGTGAAAAATTAAGGATACCTCTTATAATAAAAATAAATAGGGTTAAGGTGAATTTTTGCCCTCAAAGTATGCGCCCAGGAGTAATTTTGCACCTAAAGTTTTCGGCTTAGCAATTTTGCCTCTCAAGTTTTAAAATGGAGCAATGTTACCCCTCCATTAAAAACCCTAACGGTCAAATGTTTACACCTAAAGTTTTCGGCGTAGCAATGTTGCCCCCGAAGTTTCAAAACGGAGCAATGTTGCCCCTCCATTAAAAACCCTAACGGTCAACTAACATTGACCGTTAGGGTTTTTAATGGAGATGTAACATTGTTCCGTTTTAAAACTTCGGGGGCAAAATTGATACTTTTTTTGGGAGCAATGTTGCCCCCCTCCGTTAAAAACCATAACGTTGACCGTTAGTTGACCGTTAGGGTTTTTAACGAGGGGCAAACATTGCTACGCTTGAAATTTCGGGGTAAAATTGCTCCTGGGCGCATACTTTAAGGGCAAAAATGCACCTTAACCCAAACAAATAATCCTTACGCAAAAGAAAGGAATTGGAGGGATTTGCATCTTAGTGGAATTAAATTTCAATTAGATCTAAAAAATTTACGTGAGAATTTATAATTTTATAAATTTTTAGTCTTCTTCATGAGAAGAATTGACTTTTGTTGTTTTTTGTTTTTGTTTTTTTGGTAAATAAAACAAATTCATTTATAAAAGCTTATAATGTTTTGAATTCACAACTATGTATATGTCGAGACTAACTCGTGTTAAGTTCTACGGTTTTATCCCTCTTACCTGTATGGTGTGATCGGCCAAGGTGCTGAGAAGGGAAATGTCATCGGAAAAGCTAGAATCTTGTCGGAAAAGGGGATCAAAACGATGAACAGAGGAAGATACGACATTCAACTCCAGCGGAGGAAGGCGACGGAGTGAAAGGAGACGAAATGCAAGTTAATAGGTAAAGTCATCTCAAATACCAGAATGGGATTTGGGATGGTTAGGGACCATGTAAGAGCAGCATGGAGGGAGGGTCTCTGGCAAAGTCGATGTTAAGATGATAGGATTTAATCTCTTCACGTTCACTTTCAAAGATCTAAAAGAGGCAAACAGGGTGCTTAAAGAGAGTCCAGGGGCAGTAAAAAATAATATTCTTAGCTTACAAAAGAGGAAAACATTCTTGAGTGACAATGAAATAATTATAAATTCTGGTGAATTTTGGGTACAATTTCATAACATCCCGTTGGAAGGAAGAATGGTCAAGAATATAAGCCTGATGGCAAGCTTAGAGAATTATTGAGATAAGAAATCTAGAAGAAGGCAGGTTTTCTAATGGGAGCTTTGGAAGGGCTAGAGTCAAGATTGATGTTGAGAAATCTCTGGTTCCGGGTTTTCACGCTCCCATGCATGATGCTTTGGACAATGTATGGATTCGTAGGAAACTGATCAGAAAACGCGGAAGCATATCGTACCACGCGATGTAGGAAAAGATGAAACCTTTCATCGTTTTGCTTACCTGGATATTGAAGAGCTATCTGAAAGATTCTTCACGAACAATCCTTGTCTACGAACAGTCCTCGTATACGAACAGTCCTCGTGCGATCTATGATTGATCTTCCAGACTATCTCTCGAGGGGGATGAGATGGTTGTGTGGGCAACCGTTCGGATGATGAACGTACGCCTCTAGGTTTTTGTTTCGATGAGAGCCTCCTAACTATTTGTGCGCCGTATCTTTTCAAGCGGCGAAAGTTAGTTTATATGCTACTACACCCAAGGCCTAACCCTAATCCACATGGGCCTTAGAGTTCTTGGGTTGTAGTCTCAATTAAGCCTTATTGGGCTTAAGTGACCAAAGAGCACATTAACCCAACAATCTCCCACTTGCTCTTTAAGATACTAACTTGAGTTCGTAAACCCAAGACCATATAGCCCATAAGCCATCATCATCGATAACATACCCCATCCCTTGTCTCAAGCTAGCACAGGGACCCACCATTTGTCATTCATCAAGGCTCATGATAATCTAGAGAAGATTATCTAGTTCGGTGCTACTCCACTAAAAGCCCGAACGTGATCTCCAAGAACAATGACACTTATAATAAGAATATGCACTTTGCCCCTTTATAGAATGTCTATAATTTGATTGACTAGTTTTACGTAACCCAATCAATTATTTATTCCCTTGACTTTGATAGTTTCTCTAATGGATTACATGCACGGCCGGTGTCTTCAATATCCAGTGCGAAACATATCAAGGGGACATTTCCTATAAATTCCATGTTGTTTATCTCATAAACACCGATAACCAAATAGTCTCAATCCCAAAATACCGAGTTGTTGGCCGTCATATAGATCAAACCTCACCCGTTGATAAATCAAAGAATGAAAACTATTCGACTACTGTTTAAAATAAACTCGGGATTAAGAGCAACTACATAACTATAGTTATCTGGAGATTTGATTCCTTATGACAGAAAGAACAAGCTTAATCAAATCTCTCCTTGATCCATTCAATGTGAGCATTAGCTCACACCAATGTTTTACAATGATTCGGACAAAACCATTTCATAAAACATTGCAGCCTAAATAAAGTGCCCAACTTAATTTAATAGTCATGTGAATCATTTCATCAATCGTGAGAACCTATGACCATGTCCTCTATGAAAGTATTCATATGATCATATACTCCACAATTGATCCGGACCTTTGAGTTTGTAAATAGTGTGCAAAATAAATGAAAAAGAATACTCCATTTATTAACATTCAGAAAAAAAAACGCAATGTCATAATGTCATGCTCAAAAGCACAAAATAACAAAGTAAAATAACAACTGCCTAAAGCTATAGCAAATCTGGAATCCTCCTAAGACCCATAGATGAAACATGCCTCTCGAACACATGCTCAGGCAAACTCTTAGTAAAAGGGTCGACTAGATTCTCGTCGATGCTATCTTTGCTACCACTTGTATCTCCTCTTTTAATTATTTCTCGGATCAAGTGGTATTTCCTCTCTATGTGCTTCTGTCTCTTATGACACCTTGGTTCCTTGGACTGCGCTTGGCTTGTTGTCACGGTAGAGTGTGATAGGACAATTTACACTGTATCACTGAAGGTCCGATAGGAACTTCTTTAACCATGCGCTTCCTTTGCGGCCTCGGAAGCGACTACATACTCGGCCTCGTGGCGAGTCGACCACACATGTTTGTTTTACACTTCTCCAACAAATGGCACCGCCATTAAGGGTGTACACATATCCCGAGGTGGATTTTCTTGAGTCAATATCTCCTTGGAAATCTGAGTCCGTATAACCAATGGTTTCAAGACTCCCACTTGAGTAGACCAACATATAATCTCTCGTTCTCCGTAGGTACTTGAGTATATGTTTAACCGCTACCAGTGTTGCTCTCCGGTCCGATTGGTACCGGCTTACTACTCCCAGTTTGCATAGCGATATATCTGTGCAGTACATAGCATAGCATACATGAGACTACCTCTGGCTTTGAAGCATAAGGTATCCTACTCATGCGTTCTCTGCTCGGGAGTTTGAGGAGATTGCTTCTCGGAGAGATGAATCCCATGCACGAAGGGTATAATTCCCCTCTTTGAATTCTCCATGCTAAACCTGGCAAGTATTTTGTCAATGTATTGAGCCTGGGATAATGCCAAAACCCTGTTCTTCCGGTCTCGCAAGAGTTTAATACCAAGAACATAATTGGCTTCCCCCGGTCCTTCATATCAAAATGTTTGCTCGGCCGGTTTTTATGCCCAACAATACCTCTGTATCATTTCCGATAAGGAGTATATCATCCACATAAAGTACCAGAAAAGGATACCGCATTACCTTGGATCCTTTTATACACACACGGCTCATCAGGACTTTTCTCAAAGCCATAAGACTCAATGGCTTGATCAAATCTGATGTTCCATGATCTGGATGCTTGCTTAAGTCCATAAATGGACCTCTGCAACTTGCATACCATTTCTTCTTGCCCTTTGGCCGTAAACCCTTTTGTTCTGCATATAGATTTCCTCTTCCAAATTTCCATTTAGAAAAGCAGTTTTGACATCCATCTGCCAAATCTCATAATCAAGATTGGCTGCAACAACTAAGAGAATCCGAATAGACTTGAGCATGGCAACCGGCGAAAAGGTTTCATCATAATCTAGTCCTTCTCTTTGGGAGTACCCTTTCGCCACCAATCTAGCTTTGAAGGTTTCAACCTTCCCGTCCGATCTTCTCTTTCTCTTGTAAATCCACTTACACCCAATGGGTCTTACCCCTTTAGGTGCATCTACAAGAGACCAAACTGAGTTGGAATACATAGAATCCATTTCACGATTCATAGCCTCGAGCCATTCCTGAGCATCAACATCTCCTAGTGCTTCGTCATAACTAGTGGGATCACCATCTTCTGCGATGATGTCATCCTGATTTGACTCACCCAACAAGAGATATCTTGCAGGTTTACGAATCAATCTCCCACTACGACTTTGTCGCACTTGATGTCGTGCATCTACAGGGGGGTCCACATTTTGTGGGTTGACACAGATGAGGACCCTCTTAAGATGAGGACCCTCATTAAGTGGATCAACTAATTCATGATTTTGTTCTTCATTTAGTTGAACATCATGCTGAACTTCTGTTGTCTCGGTTCTGTGTATGTTCGGATACATTTTCCCCTCTTTGAACAACCACGGACAAAAGCTGGAACCCCTTGAGGTTGAGGTGAAACTTGATCGAGACTAGCTCATCAAGAATAACCTTACTTCTTGGTTTATAGTTTGTCATATAGTCCTCCTCTAAGAAAGTCGCGTGAGTGCTCACTATGACCTTCTTTTCTTTTGGACTATAAAACAACCAACCTCTGGTTCCTTTAGGATAGCCTACAAACATGCATACTTCGATGCGAGTCCATCTTGTCGGTTTCTGTTTCAAGACATGTGCTTAGGAGCACCCCAAATTCGAATATGATTCATGGTGGGCTTACACCCTTTCCACAATTCTATTGGTGTCTTTGAAACCGACTTGGATGGAGCTAAGTTCAATAGATACATAGCTGTTTCTAAGGCATATCCCCAGAATGAATCAGAAAGTGATGAATAACTGAGCATAGATCTTGTCATTTCTAAAAGGGTTCTATTTCTCCTTTCGGCAACTCCATTCTGTTTGGGTGTCCCCGGAGAAGATAATTGCGAAACTATCCCCTCCTTGGTCGGTAAGACCTGAACTCTCCAGATAGGTATTCACCCTCGATCGGATCGAAGAGTCTTGATTTGAACACCTAGATGCTTTTACTACGCCTCGACCTTGAACTCTTGGAATTTTCCAAAAGCTTCGGACTTGTGACGCATCGGTACACATGTCCAAATCTAGAGTAATCATCGATAAATGTGATGAAATACGATACCCGCCTCGGCATGGACATTTATTGGTCCACATACATCGGTATGTACCAATTCCAGTGAAGTGTGGCACGTTTTCCTTTGGCCTTGAAAGATCTCTTGGTCATTTTACCCTCTAAACAGGATTCACACACGGTATCGGCTCAAAGTTCGGGGATTTTAAAATCCCACTTTTGACCAAACCTTGGATCCTGTTAGAGTTAATATGACCCAATCTCAAATGCCAAAGATAAGTTTCATTGGAAACTTTTCTTTTCTTTGACGAATTGATATGCTCAACATTTTTTAATTCAACATGATTAACTTCACAGGGTATAGGACTAAGGAAATAAAGGCCATTGAACTTTACACCAGAACAAATAAAAGAAGATGAACTTCTTATTGAAACTGAGGAACCAAACTGAACTGTCAAACCATGTTTATCTAAACAACTAACAGAAATTAATTTCTCTTAAAATCTGGAATAAACAAACAGTCTTCTAAAACCAAAGTTCTATAATTATTAAAAGATAAAACAACTTGTCCCACTTTGCTAGTGCGGACACAAAGCTGCCTGTTCCAAGCTTCAAATCTCGTTGTCCTTTACTCACTGGCAAGCTTTGTTTGAACCACTGCAAAGAGTAGCAAACATGGTTAGTGGCTCCTGAATCAACGATCCATTTGTCATCGTGATTCTCCACTAAACAAGCCTCAATCACATTTAAATCACCCATACCTGGTTTTTTCATTTGTGGGCAATCTTTCTTCCAATGCCCCTTTTGTCCGCACTTGAAGCACTTGCCTTTTGGCTGCTTCATTGCAGCTTTTTTTGGCAACTGGAGTACCTGATTTCTTCTTTTTCTTGTTCTTGTTCTTTCCCTTGGGTTTCCCCTTAGGTTTCACAGAACTTTCACTAACAAACAATGCACTTCCTTGCTTGACTAGAGTCGCTCAGCACTCTCAAGCTCGTGCATTAGTTGAGTGAGGTCATGATTCATTTTGTTCATATTATAATTCATCTTGAATTGGTTGAAGTATTCGGGTAGTGATTGTAAGAGAAGGTCAACTTTTACTTCTTGTTCAAACTTGATACCATGGTCATCAGCCTTCTTGAAGTTTGCTATCATTGTTAGACAATGATCCCGCACACTTCCTCCAGACATAACTGTCTTGGTGACTGAATTCAGCGCATTTTGCCTAGCAGAACCGCTAGGTGTAGCAAACATGGCATCAAGAGTCGGAGCATTGTTGCTCCACTCTGAATTATGTTCATTTGCTCCTGAAGGTGACTGGCGAGACTGGCCAAAATGTAGCAGCGAACTGACACATTCGCCTTCTCCCATTTTTCCTTCTCCTGTTGAAAACGAGTCCGAATTGCATCAGACGCATCTGCAGCAGGCTGCGCTGGCATAGGGGTAGTGAGAACGAAGTTGAGCTTTTCATATTGAAGAACAATATCTAAATTGGTTCTCCATTGTTTGTAGTTTGTACCATCCATAGGTTTTTGGCTCAAGATTGTAGCTAAAGGATTGAATGAAGACATTTTTCTGAAATTAAGGAAAAAGCACACTAATTACAAACTATAATTAACAACAAACAGATATAGAGTAGTAGATTCTAATAACTACTATTCGTTTATTGTTTAACAATCCATTAGTTATCTTTACAAGGCTTACGATGGGCAAGATTCTTGTAAAACTAATATTGTTAATTTGGGCCTTCGTTCCATTGCCGAGCCTCGATGGGAGGGTTAACAATTTTACCAAAGTTGAATGTAATTAACCATTGTTTACTTTCAAAATTATCTTTAGTTTCCAAGTGTTGCCGACGATGGGCCGTACAAAACTTTACTAAAATTTTGAAAATATTAGGGTTTAATCTAGCGAAATCCGATCATCCTTATCCGATGGGGCTTCAAATGACAACCATTTCACTAATAAACCCACAATGGGGCCCGTAGGTTTTAAAATTAAAAGCTTAATTTAAAACCTTCACCCATTCAATATTTTAAGTTTAGAATTTTTAATTTCCAAGAATTTGTTCATTTTAGAGTATTACGTGAGATCAACATCTTAATTGAAATCATCGGGTACTTTAAAATTCAGTCATGATTTAGAATGAGCTTCACATGATCATTTTAAATAACCCACAAGATATTCTCAAAAATACAATTTCTTGGGAAATTTGTTAGATTATTTATCTGGATAACCCAAATAATCTCTCATAATAACTATCACACTAGTCGATTGAAAAAAACATAATAGTTATCATGCATTTATGACATGTGATTATGCAACAATATGGCATCTTCCTATTCTATATGGCATGTTATTTCAAAACATCACGTTAACCGTACATATAATTCATACAATTTAATAAAAGCATTAAATTAAGAAAGCAAATAACTTTAATCCATGGTTTTCCTAAAAAAAAAAAAAATTTAAAAATTTAAAAAATTTTACAACTTTGGAATTTCTCTTTTGTGCCGCCAATAGGATTTATCGAAGCCCCTTCGGGGTATCCATGAGCCCAAAAGCCCAAAAACCCAATCCTTGGCTAGAAACCCTAGGACACAAAAGAGGAACCCTAGCCTTCGCCTCTGCCACGCAAGCAGCCGAAGTCATCTCAGCACGAAACTCCAGGGGAAGCACCGGCACGGAGAGACGATCAAACGGCCTCCGGAAACACCCCAAAAGGGTGTCCCACGCGCCCTCACGCGCCGGCTGTTTGCCGGCGCGTGAAGGCCACGCGCAGCCACTTGTGGAGGCGCGTGGCTGGCCCTTTGGCGGTGTTCCGACCGCCAAATTCTTCGTCTTTCCGTCCTCTTTCCATCGATATGTGGTTTGCCCAAATCCGAGATCCAGTCCACGAAAAGTGTCGTACGGTGTTGTTTGCTCATATTCTTGCGTTTCTTGATCTCCAATTTTTTACGGAATTCGAAAAATACATAGAAATTCGAAAGGAAATCATAAAAACTGCAAGGAGGAAACCTAATCATATGGGATTAGCCTCCTTGTTACAAATCAAGAATTACACGAGAGAATCTAAC
This sequence comes from Acacia acuminata, assembly GCA_019022655.1. Taxonomy (NCBI): domain Eukaryota; kingdom Viridiplantae; phylum Streptophyta; class Magnoliopsida; order Fabales; family Fabaceae; genus Acacia; species Acacia acuminata. The sequence goes on along the minus strand of JAFJYI010000314.1, from coordinate 703,986 downwards.
CATGGATTAAAGTATTCATATGATTTATAAACGATAACTACTATGATTCAAATAACAAATATAGAAACAGATGTCATCCTTTCAAAAATTATTTTCGAAGATAATCACATGAAATTTCAAAACTAGGTTCTTTTCCTCATCGCTATTGGCTCTGATGCCAATTGTAGGAAACGATCGAAAACGCGAAGCGTATCGTACCACGCGATGTAGGAAAAGATGAAACCTTTCATCGTTTTGCTTACTTGGATATTGAAGAGCTATCGAAAGATTCTTCACGAACAATCCTTGTCTACGAACAGGTCCTCGTATACGAACGGTCCTCGTGCGATCTATGATTGATCTTCCGGACTATCTCTCGGGGGATGAGATGGTTGTGTGGGCAACCGTTCGGATGATGAACGTCGCCTCTAGGTTTTTGTTTCGATGAGAGCCTCCTAACTATTTGTGCGGCCGTATCTTTTCAAGCGGCGAAAGTTAGTTTATATGCTACTACACCCAAGGCCTAACCCTAATCCACATGGGCCTTAGAGTTCTTGGGTTGTAGTCTCAATTAAGCCTTATTGGGCTTAAGTGACCAAAGAGCACATTAACCCAACAGATTCAAGTGAAGTATGAGAAGCTGGTGAGGTTCTATTTCAACTGCGGCAAAATGTGAAGAAGAGACGGTGGAGTTCGTGGTTCTGGGGGTGGTGCATGGGTACGATGCAAGTTTGTGCCCTCAAGCATTTTGAGAGCTGGGTAATATTCCGGCGAGCCGGACCCAAGGAAGACCACCAGAGACGAGAGGGACGGAAGAGGAAGAGGAGAGCAGTAAATGCTGGTCTTGAGGGAAGAGGATTATCTCCTAATCCTCTTTCTCATTTTTCCTCATTAACATCATCTGGACATTGATTGGAAATGTGAGAGGTTAAAGTGATATTGTGATTAATTGGATGGATATGATTTAGAAATGATGAAGGATAATGAGAAAGTGATTATGAGAGAAACTCAACCCGTCTAGAGACATCTGTCGGGCTCAAGTATTCATGGAGAGAGGAGAGAGATCCAGAAGTCAGAAGATAGAGGAGAGAAGCAAATCAAGGGATGTAACACAAATCTCTCAAGTGGCAATGGGTAAATGAGTATATCACTTGAGGTGGTCCATGCTAAGGGAATTATATTTAATTGCTCTCCCCAGCACGTGGGGAGGAATTTCAACTGGGGTCCAGTGTGGGAAGCCAATCTAAAGAGGAGGAGGCTCAAGAGAATGATTTGGACTCTTTGTTAAAAAAAAAAAAAAATGGATGGGTCTCTGAGTGTATTAGAAAGGAAAAATTGTTAAGAACCCAAGCAAAGTATAACTGGGTTGAATTGGCAAAAGAGGACGAAGATGGTATTAAGAATTCAGGGGCTTTAATTCCCTCTCAGAACAGTTACATCGAGGAGTTGGCTCAAGGATTGAGAGAAGTATCGCTAAAAAGGGAAGCAGATGAACTTCCTAATTCACCACTATAAGAGGTGAAAAGATCACAATCAAGACTCCCCAAAATGCACTGGAGACAGAGAAAGGGCTGAGACGGAGCTTAAACGTTTGTAAGAGGTGGACCGTTGAATCCCTTTGATTTTAGGTATGAAGTTTGAAATTTAATCTTGGTAGTAGCACTAAGAATTAGCTTGGGGATAAAGAAGATAATAAAATCATTATTCTTAGAAAATTACTCTAATCTTCAAATAGTGCTGAGAAATGAGTTTAGTGGTGATGAAACGAATATGGCTGGGGCAGGGGATTATGGCAGCGATGGCGAGACAAATAGGTGTGGTGGTTGGCCTGACTGACATAGCCACCAAAGAGCCATGCTTGATAGTTCGCAACCTAAAGTTCCAATGTGGTAAGTTGAAGCCTCAAATTGTTTTTCTTTCAAAACGAAAATGGAAAGAGAGAAAATAGGAAAAAGATTAGAAGAAAACTCAAGTATAATTTTGGAGAATATTTTGAGCCGATTGGAAGGTCAAGGGGACTGGCAGTTTGGTGGAAGGAGGGGATGCTGTTGAAAATTGGATTTATAAGCAAATATATTACCCATCTTGAGGAAAAAATGTGGGAAATATGAGCTTGGTTTATGGCCCGACTAATACTGGTATGAAGGTGTGATGGTGGTCAGAGTTGGAGAAACTTAATCCAAGGCCTGAAATACCATGGATTGTGCTGGGAACTTTAATGATCTTTATTCATCTAATAAAGAAAGAGGGAGGGTTGCTCACAAAGGGATTTGGGTCGATTTCAAAAATTCATGATTAATTGTGAGTTAATGGAGCTAGAGTTCAAAGGGTGTAAATTTACATGGATCAACAACCAAGATGGGGTTGACTTTATTAGAGAAAGATTAAACAAGGTAGTGGTTAATTCGAGGTGGAGGGCTCAATTCCAAAGAGGGCAAGGAAGAGTTTTGGAGGTCATCGGGTAGGATCACTATCCAATTTTTATTGAATATGAGCACATGGATTCAAAAACTCCCCCTTTATTTCAGTTTGATGCAAGATGGATCAGTCACCCCAATTTGAAGGAAGTAATTAAGGCAAATTGGAGAATTGAAGAAGGTAGATAGGACTTGAATGAATTCGTGAGATGCTTGAATGATTTGAGGGTTTGCCTTAGTGAGTCTAGAAAAGAGGAGTTCAAAAATGGGTATAAGCAAATTAATTAATACCCTAGTGAAAAAAGTACGGGAGTGCCTAGACTTGGATTGGAACTCTTAAAAACCAAAAGAGATGGCTGGGTTGAAAAAGAAGATAGGGGAATTAGGGGAGCAAGAAGAAGTATACCATTATGGAATTAACCATAAAATTGAGAAAGAGAGATAGAGAAGAGAGAATTTTGGAACAAAGACAGAAGTAGAGAAAGAAGATGAATAAGAAGAGATTTTGAATAATCTCTATAATTTCTGTATTCACTCACAAAACAAGACTTCATGACTCACAATGGCGATAATAGGCTATTTATTTATAGACTAAACTAATTTATTGACCAAGCTAAGGCTAAACTAACTAACTAACTCCTAATAGCTAACTTCTTAATAAATTCTAACTAAATTTTAAATCTTTATTCTGTTGACATATCAATACCCCCTCCCAAAACCCTCAAGGATGGTTGACACCAACAAAACATACAAACTGAAATCAACAAAATAGGGATTTTAAAATTTTGAAAAAACTTCTTAACATTGAAGAATTCTCTATCTTGTATGTTGCTACAAACGAGAACAATTCACTTTTTTGATGTTGGAACAAAAAGAAGCAATAAATCTAATCCAAACCCAAAATAGCATTTTAATCAGCCCTAAACCAAATTCGCAGCAGACTTTATATAGGAGAACCAATGCTAATTTTGCAGTAGCCTGTCACTTATATATTCAGACCTTTTAAGACTCAATTACAGCAACAAACGTGGGCCATTTTCTTCAAAGGAAAAGCCCAAACACTCATATGACATTAACCAACCCAATGGACCAACAAAATACTCCTGCTAAATGTAGAGAATAACGGAATAGTTGTGAGCTTTTGTATCTGAGCTTGAGGGTCCCACCATGTGCATTTCAGATGATACTTGCTGCCTTTTCTACATGACACAAAACTCCAAGCTATTACCCACTAGTTATTTACTTCAGCCAAGTATATTACCCTTTGTATCAAACTAGACCCTAGAAGCATCTTAATTAGGCATCCCTTGAATTAGGTCAGACTCGTGCATAGAGTAAGGAGTAGATGGCATAATAAGGCTTTGGTTATTAACCATTGGATGCATGCCTTTTCTTAAAAGATAAAGCCATAACATGCATCATCTTCAGAGTATTTCTGCCCATATGAGAAAATGAAAGCCAGCTGTAGAGTGAGAGCTCAACCACAGCCACGAGAATTGAAAGGAAAGAGAGTTGTGCTCAAAACACTCCTTAGCTTGCCACATACAATCTAAACTGAGCTTCGTACTTCTTGCAACAAGCACATAAACATAATCATCACCTCGCAAAGGACCTTTGAATGGAAACCAAACCCAAGACAATGATAAGGAAAGAGAACATAGCAGCAAGAGGAAGGCAACACAGTCGTCGGTGTTGAGAGAGCCGACGTAGTCCCTGATGGCGCTAAACTTGAAGATGTGTTGTGCTATTTCTCTTGAAAACACTCACGAGATGTCGAGGTTCTTGCCTTCACCTCCTTCGACCATTATGTTTGAAGGTCCTCTTATGTTCATTACCAGCAGAGGTGCTTGTGCGCCACAACTCAACTTTGTGTCATCATTCTGCTCAGTCACAAATCACGTAACTTGAGCTTTATCATGACTCTCGGATTCTTGCTCAAGATCAGAGGCTTCAAGGACTTCGTCGTCTTCTTGAACTTCGTCAAGTACCTTGTGGTCGACCAAGCCTTCTTGGGGAACTTCCAACTAAATCTTTTCCTTACATAGCAATTCTCGTAACTCTGCCACATTTGTTTTCATGAACTGAAGTTCTCATAGAATGGACGTCATATGTTCAACCATCATTGTCATATTTTGAAGTCGTTCTTCCATGCTTTGTTGGAATTTTAGGATAAAATCCCATGGGTTATGAATAAGAAGAAGGATGGAAAAGAAGAGAAAAAAGTAAGAAGGAATGTTAGGAATGTGTGTGTGAGAGAATAGTCACACATTGCTTAGTTGGAGAGAAGTTGGAGGGTATATAAACCCCAACTTGGCTCCTACTAATTGGGCCCTTGGGCCAACCCACTTTTGTGGAGGGGTGAGGACTTAGGTGACCCTTGGTCCACCACACACACGCGCGCGCCTTGCCGTCGGTTCGGTCGGTCGCACGCCGCCCGCCCGGTCTGGTCGTGTGAAATAAAAAATTAAGTTTTTATTAAATTATTTTGTGGATTAAAATTTTTTTATTAAATTATCTTTTTTGAAATTTTCAAACGTTAAAATAATTCCGTTGTGCCTCTTCGAGTTTTCCAACCAGCGGCCGCGTTTTGCGATCCGTTCGCTTCATTCTCGGTGCGTCTATTCGTGAAGACGCACCCAGTCCGCCGTGAACAGATACGGGTCGCCTCCATTCGCTTCGTTCGTGGTGTGACGTTAGTCAAGACGTACCAATTCGGCGCAGAACAGACGCGGTCGCCTCTCGTTCGTTCGTTCGGTGCGTCTGTTTGCACAACGCACCAGTTCGCAGCAGCAGACTTGTCCATCTGGTCGTGTTCTTTCAGAGTCTATAAATAGGGTGCCCTAGTCACAGTTTAGAAACACGTTTTTCTGCACACACTCTCTCTCTCGCATTCTGCATATACATTCTCGTGCGTTCGGCGGGACTCATTGGATTCGCTTGGGCTTGACATGCACAGTCATCTCTCCGGAGACGAATAATCCGCTCTATCCTGGGAGACAATTGCTCAGAAAACCTTCAGCATCCGTATTGAGGGAGAAAAATTGTCTTAAGGACACAACGAAAGTTGGGCCTGGATTTCTGCATTTTTCCATTCCATATCGGCAGTCTTGTGAGTTCAATTTTAGCTTCTTCATATTATACAGATTTGTTATATGTTCTCTGTATGCTCTATTTAATAAATACAGATTCTTGTTTTGATATTCTGTGTACTTTATATTCAATTTCTACCTACTCAATACATTAGAAACAACAATCTTAAGACAATTTTGTTTATTGAAATCAGTTTACGTTAATTTAATTGATTGCTGATTTCAAACGTTGGTAGTAGTATTGAATTGAATCTGTGTTTAGTTTTTGTTAATATTATTATTATACTGTTAGTGAATTAATCTGTGTGATTAATCAGAGTTTCTATTTTAACAACAGAAATGGCAAGTACAAGTACCAATCTGATTAACCCAAGTGGTCTTGTTCCAGTGCATGGTGAAAAACCAAAAAAGTTCAATGGGATAAAAGATGGCAACAGAAAATGTTTTTCTATTTAACCACATTGAACTTGGCAAGGTTTCTCACTGAAGATGCTCCAAAATTGGAAGAAGGACAACCGCCTGACAAAGAAAAGGTTTCTGCGATAGATGCTTGGAAGCATTCTGATTTCCTTTGTAGAAACTACATTCTCAATGGTCTGGACAACACACTGTATACTGTATATAGTGCTTTGGATACAACTAAAGCATTATGGGAGAGTCTGGACAAGAAGTACAAAACTGAAGATGCTGGTTTGAAGAAATTCATAGTTGGCAGATTTTTGGACTTCAAGATGCTTGATTCTAAATCTGTGGTGAGTCAAGTTGAAGAACTTCAATTGGTTGTGCATGAGATTCATGCCGAAGGGATGTCTCTTAGTGAGTCTTTCCAAGTTGCTGCATTTATTGAAAAATTGCCACCATCTTGGAAGGACTTCAAGAATTACCTCAAGCACAAGCGTAAGGAGATGTCACTTGAAGATTTGATTGTTAGATTGAGAATTGAAGAAGACAACAAGATTTCGAAAAGAAACCCGGCAAAGAACCCTATAGTTTCAAAGGCCAACATTGTGGAAGATGGTCCGAAGCCCAAGAAACACAAACGCTCTAATGAGGGATCATTCAAACAAGGCCATAACAAAGGCCCCAGCAAAGGCTAGAAATTCAAAGGCAAGTGTTATAATTGCGGGAAGCCTGGCCACCGTGCTAAGGAGTGCAAGAAGCCAAAGAATTTCAAGAAGAAGAACACTAAAGCCAATATGGTTGACAATACCACTGATATGATGGATAGTATGAGTCTTTCAGTAGTTGTAATACAATGTAACTTGGTTGGAAATACCAAGGAGTGGTGGGTGGACACTGGTGCCACCAGGCATGTATGTGCAAACAAATGGATGTTTTCTTCTTACACTCTCGAAAGCAAGATGAACAACCGTATATGGGAAATTCTTCTGCTTCAAAGGTTGAAGGTTCTGGGAAAGTGGTTTTGAAGATGACTTCTGGAAAAGTCGTGACACTTAAGGATGTGCTTCATGTGCCTGATATTCGCAAGAATCTGATTTCTGGATCCCTCTTAAGCAAGAATGGTTTTAAGCTTGTATTTGTTTCTGATAAGTTTATACTCTCTAGGAATGATATGTATGTTGGAAAAGGTTACCTTAGTGAGGGCCTTTTCAAAGTTAATGTAATGACTGTCACCAATAACGGTGCTATTAATAATAATATTGCTTCTATCTATATGCTTGAGTCCTCTAATTTATGGCATCAAAGATTAGGACATGTTAATTATAAATCAATTAAAAATTTAATTCATTTAGAATTATTGCCTAAAGTTGATTGTTCAAATAAAAATAAATGTCAAGTATGCATTGAATCAAAATTCTCTAAGTTACCTTTTTCTTCTGTTGAAAGATCAACTGAGTTGTTAGACTTAATACATACTGATATATGTGATATGAAATCTGTACCATCTAGGGGTAATAAAAAATATTTTATTACATTTATTGATGATTGCAGAGATATTGTTATGTGTATTTGCTTAATAGTAAAGATGAGGCTATTTTTGCTTTTAAACAATATAAAATTGAAGTTGAAAATCAACTTAGCAAGAAAATTAAAATAGTAAGGAGCGATCGTGGGGGAGAATATGATGGCCCCTTCGAAGAATTCTGTATAGAATCTGGTATTATACACCAGACAACTGCTCCTTATGCTCCGCAGTCAAATGGGATTGCAGAGAGGAAAAATCGGACATTGAAAGAAATAATGAATGGATTATTAATTGAGTCCGGTTTACCACAAAATTTATAGGGGGAATCCATTCTAACGGCTAACTTTCTAATTAACAGTGCCTCATAAAATGATGAAAAAAACATACCATATGAAATATGGAAAGGAAAGAAACCTTCCTTGAAATATTTGAAAGTGTGGGGGTGTTTGGCGAAGGTTGAGATTCCTAAACCTAAAAGGTTAAGAATTGGACCCAAGACAATAGATTGTGTGTTTATTGGTTATGCACATAATAGTAGTGCATATCGTTTTCTATTTTATAAGTCTGATATATCAGATATCCATGTGAATACGGTTATTGAGTCAAGGAATGCTACGTTCTTTGAAAACGTATTTCCGTATAATAAAAATAATGATAATAACAACATTGTGATATCTCTGGATACAATAACTAATGATAACCTTGAACAAGAGGAACTTAGACGTAGCACTAGGCAAAGGACTTCAACATCCTTTGGTCCCGATTTTATGACTTATGTACTAGAAAATGAGCCTCGAACATTTGGAGAGGCTATGGGTTCCCCGAAGCGCCATTCGGGAAGAGGCTATCAATAGTGAAGTTGAATCCATTATGTCAAACCACACTTGGGAGCTGGTTGACCTTCTTCCTGGCAATAAGCCTCTAGGAACTAAGTGGATCTTCAAAAAGAAGATGAAAGCAGATGGCACTATTGATAAGTACAAAGCTAGGCTAGTAGTAAAAGGCTACGGACAACGTGAAGGCCTAGACTACTTTGATACTTATTCACATTTAAAGAATTACATCCATTCGAATGTTGATCGCATTAGCAAAGACTGAATGGGTTGGATTACATCAAATGGATGTAAAGACAGCCTTCTTGAATGGTGAATTAGAGGAAGAAATTTACCTAGACAGCCTGAGGGTTTTGTTGTCTCAGGACAAGAACAGAAATTTTTCCGCTTAATAAAGTTCCTTTATGGACTTAAACAAGCCCCAAAACAATGGCATGCGAAAATTGATGAAGTTATGTTATTAAATGGCTTTAGTATTAATGAATGTGACAAGTGTGTATACATTCGAAATACTGAAAACAGGTTTGTCATAGTTTGTCTTTATGTAGATGACATGTTGATAACGGGTAGTAATAATCAAATGATTAAAGCTACTAAGTGATTGCTTACCAGTAAGTTCAACATGAAAGATATGGGTCTAGCGATGTTATTTTAGGAATTAAAATCCACGAACATCCGGAGGGTTAGCTTTATCACAAACACACTATGTTTCCAAAATTCTTGAGAAATTCAAGAGTTTAAATATAACTCCTGTGTCGACCCCTATAGAAACTAGTCTTCGACTGTTAAAACATACTGGTGAAGCTATTAAACAAAAAGAGTATGCTCAAGTGCTAGGCAGTCTTATGTATGTTATGAACTGCACTAGACCTGATATTGCTTATGCAGTAAGCATGTTGAGTCGCTTTACAAGTAATCCAAATGAGCTTCATTGGAGAGCTATGATAAGAGTTTTGGGTTACTTAAAGCAAACTCAAAACTCGCTTTGCATTATGAAAAGTACCTGCGGTATTAGAAGGGTATTGTGATGCAAATTGGATAACCAAATCTAATGACACAAGATCCAAAAGTGGATATGTGTTCACCCTTGGTGGGGTCTTTGTGTCTTGGAAGTCATCTAAGCGAGACTTGCATTGCAAGATCAACTATGGAAGCAGAATTCATTGCATTAGATAAAGTTGGTGAGGAATCCGAGTGGCTTCGTAACTTTCTTGAAGACATTCCTAGTTGGCCAAAGCTGGTACCAGCAGTGTGTATACACTGTGATAGTCAAGCAGCTATTGGTAGAGCCAAGAATGTCATGTACAACGGCAAGTCTAGACATATACGTCGTAGACATGATACCGTTAGACAACTACTTTCGAATGGAATCATCTCAATTGATTATGTAAAATCAAAAGAGAATATAGTGGATCCATTGACTAAAGGGATTCCTAGAAAGATAGTTAGGAAATTGTCCAAAGGAATAGGTCTAAGGCCGATCCATTGTTGATTATTGCGATAACTCTACCTAGGAGAGTAGAGATCCCACGAACTAGGTTCAAAGAGACAACTAAGTGATGATCGACTGTTAACACTGTGGAGTTTTAAACTCATACTCATTCCTAGACAAACAGTGCATATATATAAAGGGTAAGCTTCTAAGCTTTTAATGGTTTCTTAGTCTGATGTGTTCAGATGATGTATGATGACATACATCACAAGGAATCACCTATGTGAGTGTGAAGTGCGGGCCGCTTCTATGAGAATTTAAAACGACTGATTCTCTAGAACACTTACAGAACCAGGCGGTGTCCAGGGCCAAAATGGACACAGCATGAGAACCACTGATGCTAGAGGAGCAACTGTATAACTCCTATTGTCTTGGTATACACTAAAAGGTCGACAGTTCAAGACAGTGCTCCACTGATTGACCAGTATATCCGATAGGTTTTTACTAGATAAGGTTCAAAGGCAACCCCTACCTTTCTCGATGCAGTTGTTTCTCGTAGAGGAACCGCACTTTGCATACATGATCATTTGCATTTGATCATGATGGACTAACTTCTTATCCATGTGGGGGATTGTTGGAATTTTAGGATAAAATCCCATGGGTTATGAATAAGAAGAAGGATGGAAAAGAAGAGGAAAAAGTAAGAAGGAATGTTAGGAATGTGTGTGAGAGAGAATAGTCCCACATTGCTTAGTTGGAGAGAAGTTGGAGGGTATATAAGCCCCAACTTGGCTCCTACTAATTGGGCCCTTGGGCCAACCCACTTTTGTGGAGGGGTGAGGACTTAGGTGACCCTTGGTCCACCACACACGCACGCGCGCCGCCGTCCGTCCGGCTCGGTTCGGTTATATACGCGCCCGCCGGGCCCGGCGCGTGTGAAATAAAAAATTAATTTTTTATTAAATTAATTTTTGGATTAAATTTTTTTTTATTAAATCATCTTTTTGAAATTTCCGAACGTTAAAATAATTCCGTTGTGCCTCTCCGGGTTTTCCAACCAACCGCGTTTTGCATCCGTTCGCTTCATTCCGTGTGCTGTTCGTGAAGACGCACTCGGTCCACCGTGAACAGATGCGGGTCGCCTTCGTTCGCTTCATTCTGTGTGATTGTTCATCAAGACGCACCAATTCGCTGTGAACAGACGCGGGTCGCCTCTGTTCGTTCCGTTCTGGTGCGTCTGTTTGCACAACGCACCAGTTCGCAACAGCAGACTTGTCCATCTGATCGTGTTCTTTCAGAGTCTATAAATAGGGCGCCCTAGTCACAGTTTAGACACACGTTTTTTTGCACACTCTCTCTCTACATTCTGCATATACATTCTGTGCATTCCGAAAGCAAACTCATTGGATTCGCTTGGGCTTCAGACAAACAGAGTCATCTCTCTGGAGACGAATAATCCGCTCTATCCTGGGAGACAATTGCTCAGAAAACCTTTGGCATCCGTATTGAGGGAGCAAAATTGTCTTAAGGACACAACGAAAGTGGGGCCTGGATTTCTGCATTTTTTCCATTCCATATCGGCAGTCTTGTGAGTTCAATTTTAGCTTCTTCATATTATACAGATTTGTTATATTTCTCTGTATGCTCTATTTAATAAATACAGATTCTTGTTTTGATATTCTGTGTACTTTATATTCAATTTCTACCTACTCAATACATTAGAAATAACATGCTTATTGTACGGAATCAAGAAGTTGTAGTAGCCATTGAATATTAGGATCTTTTTCTTGTTTCTTTTGGAATCACAGTGGGAGGGCTAACAATCGGTGGCTCTGATACCACTGTTATGGTATTAACCATAAAATTAAGAAAGAGAGATAAAGAAGAGAGAATTCTGGAACAAAGACAGAAATATAGAAAGAAGATGAAGAAGAGATTTTGAATAATCTCTGTAATTTCTGTATTCACTCAAAAAAAATAGGAAAATAGGCTATTTATTTACAGACTAGACTAACTTATTGACCAAGCTAAGGCTAAACTAACTACCTAGCTCCTAATGGCTAACTCCCTAACAAATTCTAACTAACTTGTAAATCTTTATTAAGTTTACATATCGATTACTGGGCTCAAAAATCTAGAGTAGAGTGGTTGAAGTGTGGAGACAAAAACTCTCAGTTCTTCCACATGACAACTCTTCGCAAAAGATGCAGAAATAAGATTACAATAGTAAGGGGCAATGATAATGAATGGCTGGTGACAGAGAGACATTGGAGATAACTTTTCTCAATTCTACTCATCATTATTCTCGTTGGCAAGCTCAAGAGACTTCTCTCGGGTGCTAGATTGTGTGGAACAGGTGATAACAAATGAGGATAATAGAGGATCGATGATTGAAATTACTACTTTGGAAGTAAAGCAAGCTGTGCACCAGCTGGGTGGATAAAAGGTGTCGGGACTTGATGGTTTTACTGGCTTGTTCTATCAGAAGGCTTGAGACATCATTGGAAAGCAGGTATATGTGATATAGTGAAAGATTATTTTCAAAATGGGTTTCCATTAAACTCAATTAACCCGACTGATATGGTTCTAATTCCAAAGATCGATTGTCTTGAATCTGTCAATGACTATAGACCAATTAGTTTGTACAATTTTTCAAACAAACTTTTTTCCGAACTGATGGCCAATATGTTGTAACCTTTGTTGGATAATGTGATTGATGAGAGTCAATGTGCTTTTGTGCCGGGTAGATTAATTCAGGATAATATTGTAGTTGTGTATAAAGTCTTTCATCATATGAAGAACAAAAGCAGGGTCATTGTGAAATTGCGCTAAAATTAGATATAAACAAGGCCAGATTTATTATATAATACACTTTTGAAAATGGGATTTGATAGGGGATGCGTAGATAGGATTTTGTGGTGTCTAAACTCAATCAGTTTCTCAGTGATGTTATCGGAGAAAAGAGTTGCTAATGTGATGCCCCAGAGAGGATTGAGACAGGTTGATCTTTGGTCTCCATATTTGTTCATTTTGGTGAATAATGTTCTGTCTAGATTAACTGAACGAGATAAAAGGAGAGGACTGAAAAAGGCCTATGATAGAGTGGAATGAGATTTATTATATAATACACTTTTGAAAATGGGATTTGATAGGGGGATGCGTAGATAGGATTTTGTGGTGTCTAAACTCAATCAGTTTCTCAGTGATGTTATCGGAGAAAAGAATTGCTAATGTGATGCCCCAGAGAGGATTGAGACAGGTTGATCTTTGGTCTCCATATTTGTTCATTTTGGTGAATAATGTTCTGTCTAGATTAACTGAACGAGATAAAAGGAGAGGACTGAAAAAGGCCTATGATAGAGTGGAATGAGATTTATTATATAATACACTTTTGAAAATGGGATTTGATAGGGGGATGCGTAGATAGGATTTTGTGGTGTCTAAACTCAATCAGTTTCTCAGTGATGTTATCGGAGAAAAGAATTGCTAATGTGATGCCCCAGAGAGGATTGAGACAGGTTGATCTTTGGTCTCCATATTTGTTCATTTTGGTGAATAATGTTCTGTCTAGATTAACTGAACGAGATAAAAGGAGAGGACTGAAAAAGGGTATTTCAGTTGCCAAGGGCTGCCAGAAATTACTCATAGTTTCATTTGCAGATGATTTAGTCTTCTTCCTTCAAGCCGAGATGACTACTGCATGAATCTAAAAAATGTAATTAATGATTATTGCAAAGCTTCAGGCCAATCCATCAACGTGGGCAAGTCTTTCCTTTTTCCCCCAAAAAAACACACATGATATCCCGAAGGAGGAAATTGGCCATATTTTTCAGATTTATGCAGTAGATGTCCCTGGCAACTACTTGGGGTTACCAATCATTTGGGGTAGATCTAAATCCCAAGCGCTAACTTTTGTCCTGGATAAGATGGAAAAAAGGGTTCAGGGTGGAGGATTCCTTTTTAATAAAAATAAAAAATAAAAAAATCTGAGGTAGGCATGGAGGTTTTGATTATGTTATTAGCAGATTCAATCCCAGTGTATTCTATGTCATGCTTTCTATACCCAAAGAATGTATTGAGAAGGTTAGATGGGATAATGTCAAACTTTTGGCGGAACTGTGATGAAGGGAAGAGGAAAGTGTATTGGGTATCATTAGTAAACTTCAAGGGGGGTTGGGGTTCAAGGACTTTGAGGCATTTAACCTTGCTCTATTAGTTAAGCTAGGATGGCTAATACTTCAACACCCAAATCAGATCTGGGCAAAACTTTTTAAGGCAAGGTATTTTTCTCAAAGTACTTTTTTTAAGAAGCAAAGAAAGCCCCTCATTATGGTCTAGTATATTAGAGGGAAGGAGAGTACTGAAAAATTAGGTGATTATGAACATTGGAAATGGGCTTAGTGCTATGGTGTGGCAAGACCCGTGGCTTGAGGACTTGCCTGGGAAGAAGTTGTTGTCACCATGCCCTCATAAAACCTTTCAAGAGTTAAAAGTGGAGGATTTAATAAGAGAGGGGAGGTGGAATTTTGTGTCCATTGAAGGTTGGATCACAGATTCTGAAAGGGAGGCTATTAGGAACACTATTGTGTCATCAAATAATAGAGAGGACAAGTAGTGTATTCTGTGAAAGAGGGGCATGAAATTGCTAAAAGAAATGTCTTGAGAAGAGCTGAAAATATTCCAGCATCCTTAAACAATGCTCATAGGTCAGTTTGGAAAGAAATTTGGAACCTAAAAGTACCTTCAAAAGTTAGAAATTTCTTGTGCAGGTTGATGTCTAATGTTATGCCTACTTTAAAAAAATTATTGAAAAGAAAATATTGCAATGTGGATCTCTGTTTAATTTTTCAAACGGTATCTGAGTCTTATTTTGCTGATGTGAATGGGCAAAATTAACTTGGTTTGGTAGCATTTAGTGTTGAGGTTTTTGATTATTTTGACATGCTTCAGTGGGTACTAGCAAGCTGCCTTAGTGGAAATCTTTTCTCCCAGGGGCAGAAAGCTCTATTATCTATATAACTTTGTTGCAAATGTGAAAGGCCTGTAATGCTTTTTCGTCTCAAAATGTAACCCATGATCCTGCTTTTACATTCTCTAATACATGCAAATTACTAAATGAATTTTGGGAAACAAAGGGATGAACCAGTATGAAGCAACATTAGCTATTCCAAGGGAACCTGTAAGCAACAAACAACATTTATGGAAACCACCAGAAGGTGATTGTCTCAAAATCAATATGAATTGTGCTTTCTTGGAAATGGATGACAGGGCAGCTGTTGTGTTTGTCGTAAGAGACTTGAATGGTTGGTTATTGGATGGGGCAGCATGCATATATAGTGAATGCAAGTTCAGCCATAATGGCAGAAGGAATTGCATTCCTTGATGCTGTGGGCATTATATTTTAGTCTCTCAAATATATTTTATTTGAAACGTTGGTCATTATATTTTTAAAAAGACTTGGACATGGAATTAACACCGTTTATTATGCTTATGCAGCATTAAAAGAGAGGACGAGACCAGACATCACATGACCCTTGGGAGTTGGGATGGGAGGGAACCGGTTTCGGTGCCTATGTAAAGGACAAGCACCATTTGCTTTCGTCCCATCTAGATCGTTTAGATTTGATTTATTTTTAATTTTTAGTTTTTACAAAAATTATTTTAATGGGTAGAAAATATAAAATAAAAATAATTTCTTAACTAATATTTTTCCAAAAAATAAATTTTCATTCAAAAATCACCAGGTTTAAAAAATCAAATATGGACCATCCAAATCTCATCGGATCATCCAGATCCCATCTGGACAGTTCAAAACTTCAAATAGAACAAGAAAATGGTGCATATCCTTTGAATAGGCACCAAAATATAGACCTGTCTTTTTTTACGCACTCAATATTTCATTTATTTTTATTTTTTTTGGTACAAGAGAGGGCAGATGCCCTAATAATAAAGAAAATTAACTAGGGGAACTAAATCACATGCACTCTTTATCAACATGAGTCCTAAGATGGCTCGGACATGAGTCTAGGAAAGAAGATATAGAAAATCCATCTTTAGTGTTGAGGCCATCGGCCACATGGTTTTGCTTTTGACAAATATGTATCAACTGCACCCAATCTTTTTTAATCTTTTTGCTCACTATTGAAGGTTATCATATTTAAGACACTATCGAACACTAAATATATGTACATCTCCTAACAAGACTCAAACATTAGTTCGTAACGTTGTGAGTGTCTAAGCCCCTTTCGTTGATCTTTTAATTCTCTGGACAAATAGTTAGAAAGTCCAAATCAAGTGATAGTCCCAAAGCCCAGAACAATTTAAGAGAGGTTCTAGGTTTTTCTACATATATCGCGGGCACTCTCTCGTCTCTTCCTCCTTATAATTGTCGTCATCTCAAATATTTCATATGAGCATAATTAACGGTCTGGATCAAATCTTTTTAAGAATAGGAATAATATCCAATTTATTCTAAAAAATTTCGTATGTTACTTAAAAAGTTTTTTTAAATTTAATGTTGTTCCACAGTTTTCAAATCGCTACAATGTCTCCTACAATGTCTCCCTAGATTTAACATGTCATTACCTTTTTTTCATCAATGGAAGCGAGCTAGCTCACTTTTATTCACATCATCGAATGACCTTACGATCCTGTTCACATGTAAAAATAGCTTTTTAACAATCTTACCATCTTCATTATTTCTCACTATAGTTGAGTTTATTAGAGGTTCTTGCAAATTTGTTTTAGTAAGAACAAAATAGTAAAAACACTAATATGTTAAATTTTTTTAGACACAAGGATGAATATGAGATTTTGACAAATTGGACTCCCTTTTTTAAAAAATTCAAAGGCTATTGCCGTCATATTTTTTTAAAAAAGATAAGGAGATTCCCATGATGACTCTGGTATAAGAATATTAATATTTGTTTTATCTTGCTGACCAAATTTGAAAATATATTAAAATATTCTTAAAATGTTAATTTTTTTTTTTTTTTTATTTGTTAGTAGCTATGATACGTGTCAACATAAATATGAATGGGTAATAATGTAAAGCTAACGTTCAATCAAAATTGGGAGAAATGCTAATTACTAGTTGGAATTAAATATATTACTGTTGAATATGAAATAATTTTGGAGGGCCGTCGCCCAAAATATATCAAAATGAAATCCCATATATAAACAGTAAATATTCCCATCAACCAGCCATGGTAGCACGTATATTAATAATTACTCCTTTTGTTCCAAATTTATGTCATAATTTATAGTACAAATTATACTACAAACCATATCCTTTATCTAAAATTAGAGGTAGCACTGATTAGGGACTTTCCCTCTACATGGCTCATCAATTTCTTAAAGAAAAATCTAGCTATTAAAAAAAGATTAACTTGTAAATTGGTCAATAAAGTATTACACTATGAACACTTAACACAAAAATGTTTTGAAAGTATCTTAAATACCAACCAACAATTAATAAAATATTTCATAGTGAACCATTCATGTATTGAGGAAGAAAAAGCAGGTGATGTGTTAAGGAGGAAGAAAAAGCAGGAGGCTAGCCAGAACAGAGCAGAGAGACACATGGCATCAACACGTCGAAGAGGAGGAAGAAAAATCAAAAGGCTAGCCATCTAGTTTTGCCCCACCTGGACTGTGCGCACCAAACGGCATTTCCCTTATTTTAACGTCATTGTGATAGTTTTTATTTTTAATTATTGATTGGTAAATTTTCTTATTTTTAATTGTTGGTTGGTATTTAAGATACCTTCAAAATATTTTTGTGTCAAGTGTTCCTAGGGTAATACTTTATTGACTAATTTACACCTAACCCTACAAAAAAGGGGACATTAATCTTTTGGTTCATATAATTTAAAGAGTAAATGATTTCTCCAGGAGATAAGTTATCTCCAAATGACCTCCAAAACTACGTCGTTTTGAATTAATGAAGGGTGTAATCGACATAGTTTTGGGGGTCATTAATCCAAAAACGATAACTTATCTCTAGTGATAACTTATCTCTAAAGGAGAATACTTTTCCCTAATTTAAATGGTTATAACTTAATATTTAAATGTTGACTTGTTACAACTTACTCTATATTATATTGTTTTGACTCAACTAAACCTCGGTATCTAGACTTTAACTCAATACAATTCAGTCACTATAATTTTAACTATTTAAAACTTTAATTTATAAATTTATTGTCTAAAATATAAAAACTAAGATCTAAATGATGAAGAGACTAAATTATATTGAGTTAAAATTTAAAAACTAAATTACAATCGGATCAAAATCAAAATTATAATGATTGAATTTCAAGAGTTAAAATTTAGAAATTGAGTGATATTCTAATAACTAGCCTACGCCTGCGTGTGATGCACTGTGAAAGGTCAAATATTTATTAATGTGTTGTTATATAAAAAATAATAATTTAGATTTAAAATAATATTTTACAGTATAAAATACACTATCAACCATATAAGGATACATATGGGTGGAGAGGTGATGTTACTGCAATTTTGACTTTCATCTCTGAACATGTACATAAAATACTCAAAATTGCTCTATATAAAAAGTCATAAATAATTTATTGGAATCCTTATCCCCCTAAATTTGAACCTTTGCATATTTTTATTTTATAATTATTGTATTATATTCTTTAATTTTAAAGATCTGAGTAATCAAAAATATTAAATCAATACTTAATATTTTGTATTTACCTTCCCTATTATTAGTTTACAAAATACGGTGTAACTGTCTCTTCATTATTATTTTTTATTTTAGTGTTTTGAGCCTACAGGTTTGCTAACGTGTCGGCTAGGGAGATACTTACTGCTCTACTTTTATATAGTTAACTAGTTAAGATATTGAATTACATATTTACTTTATATTTTATATCTACCTTCTCCATTATTAATTTACAAAATATTACCTAATTGTCTCCCCATTATCTATCTTTTATAACCGCCTATCATTATTTTTATTTTTTATTTTAGTGTTTTGAGCTAGTAATTTTGCTGACCTTTCGACAGAAGAGATGCTTAGTGGCTAGTACTATACTTTTATACCGTTAAGATATGATAGAAAATCAATTTTTCCTTCAATTTAGAATAATTGAATAACTTGAATATCTTTCAGCCAAAGAGTGGATGGTGAGGATGAAATTTGGCCATTGTTCTAAAAACTTGGATTGGACCTGGCCGAACTAGACCAAAAACCGGCGAAATCGGTTAGTAAATCGTTTGGTCCGGGCATCAATCCGGTTGGGTTCTTTTTTTTTTTTTTTTTAAAAAAAAACCTTTTTTAAATTTTTTTTTATAATTTTATATTAATTACTCTAAGTTAATTTTTCACAATTTTAATTTAAGTTAGCTCGAGTTTTCATCCACTTACCTTTAACCTAGCCAGTCCAAGGTTCAAAATCATGAATACGGCAATGGCTGCCTCACGTCGAAAGTAGGGCAGAGCAATGGGCGGGTTGGGCAACCCGAGGTCAAACCCATCGCCCGCCCATTTAATTTTAAATGGGTATGGGTTAGCCCATACCCGTACCTCAACCCATTTAAACCCATGTAAATGGGCTAGCACATAAATGGGCGGGTTAACCGGGTTTTGGGTAACCCATTTATATTTGACTTGTTTATTTTTCTTAAAGAAACATACATAAACATTAAGCATCCATCCAAATTTATCATTCCAATTTTTGAAATCTGAATCTTCAAAGTTTCATAATTACAATTCACACAAAACAATATAAATTCAGACAAGTACCATCATTATATAATCTTGAGAGTTGATGGCCATTATGGTTAAAGATTAGAGGTGATTGAATACTTGAATAGGAAGGAATTCAGGGAATGCTTTAAGTGGAATGCGGAATGGGATAGGTAGTTAATTAAAAAATTACACTAAATGGGCGGGTATGGGCAGCCCATAGGTGTGCCCATAGCCCGCCCATTTAAATCTTAAATAAACGGGTTTTAACCCAACCCGTTATAAAATCTTTTTGGGCGGGGCTAATATGGCCCAATTACATTGGGTTTTGGGGCGAGGCCACGGGTTTTGGGTTTAAATGCTCAGCGTCGAAAGGATCAGGCTGATAGCATTTTTTAAATTTATTGTTTGTTTGTTATGTTTGTCGTTTAAACTCATTTCTCCCCACACATCTACACCACACTCATTGGAATGTTCTCACGTCCCGTGAAGAGTTTGGTAAACGACAGTCTATTGTACAAAGCGACTGTGAAAGAAGCTAAATAAGAACCCACAGTTTTGCTTGCAGAACCCAGAATTTAGAGGGGTAGATCTGAACTCTATGGTGACTAACAGCTAAGCAATCCTACTCAATATTTGCGGAATCTTTCAATAACACAAGTTGATCCTATCACGTTCAAATCTCCAAGGTTATATATAAGATTTGCTTAATCATTATTTTGCTTAGTGCGTTCTCACTTCACACACTCTCTCTCTTAGATCTGTATGTATTGTAGATTCATCGGTATGATTTTCTGTTTTTCTTATCTAATTTCATCTTCTGATTCTTCAATTACTTTGAATTGACAGGGAACGTATAGGAATCGGTTATTGATGGAGTTCGATAGCAAGTTTCTTAACACTGGTATTCTTATCTTGGCCACCATTGTTGTGGCCAGGCTGATATATGCTTTCATAGTTCCAAAATCGAGGAAGCGTCTCCCTCCTATGGTGAAATCATGGCCACTGGTCGGTGGATTGTTCCGATTTTTGAAAGGTCCGATCGTGATGCTGCGTGAGGAGTATCCCAGGCTTGGGAGTGTTTTCACGTTGAGCTTGTTTCATAAGAAAATAACGTTCCTGATTGGGCCTGAGGTGTCTGCTCACTTCTTCAAAGCTTCAGAGTCTGATCTTAGCCAGCAAGAGGTGTACCAGTTCAATGTTCCTACGTTTGGGCCTGGAGTGGTGTTTGACGTTGATTACTCCATCAGGCAGGAGCAGTTCCGCTTCTTCACCGAGGCTCTGAGAGTGAATAAACTCAAGAGTTATGTAGATCAGATGGTCACGGAAGCTGAGGTAAACGTGTTTCTTATAATACTATTGAAATTGTTTTCGTTATTTTGCTCGTTTTGTATAGTCATACATGGAGGTGGAAAGTTTATTGCCCCCAAATGCGGACCCCCAAGGTAGAAACAAATACAGTTAGACCTAGATGACCACCAGAGACCAAGATAGGAAGGCAACCGGTGAGGTTTGGCGGTTGCGTAAATTGCAGATGGTTTTATTTCAATCTTAGTGGATGCACTTAAATTTGGTAACTAGAAGGCTCTGATATATCTATTTTCAGACGTGTCACATGTCTGATACGGACACCGCCTGAACACTCAGTCTGAGATGTGACAGAGTCAGATTCATTTGGGCTTGGACCGAATTTGGGCATGGTTGACCCCTAAAAAAATTAAAAATTAAAGACCGGAGATCCATCTTGATGTAGTAATTATAGTGCTTTTATGATTATTTTAATTAAAGATGAGTAAATTGACTGTGATATATTAACAGCTTGTGTGTAAGTTTGATTTAGAAAATAATAGTGTAGGACACTTGAGATATAATGATACTGATTGTGTTTTTCTCCGGAAGTATATCACTATAAGAAAGTTTTGATCTATATGTGCTCTGTTATCTCATCCTCTGCATCTTTAAAAGTTTGATGTGCCAACACATCCATGTCATTTCACATGTCTGTGCTTCATGATATAGTATCCTTGTGTTAATCACAAGCAACGCCAATAGTGAGAGGATTATATGGCATATCATTGCATCTTTCCTACGTTTCTGCTGCCGCTAAGCTTGATAGAGTGGATTGTATTTCTTTTTGAACCTTACAAGTTCATACCTCATGTGCACAACAAATAAGATGGCCTGCTTATGGTGCAGTAAAGTGCAGATTTACTGCACCCTTTTTTTGTTTTTTCTTGGCTCCCATAGTATACTTAAGTTTGTGTCTTTGAGAAACTCACAAGGTGCGTGCTCATACAATGAGAAGCTGTGGATGGTCATCATCTGAGATCATGAAGATGCTGAGTTAGATGAAATAATTGGATAGTCTGTTGAAAGTTCCAAGTCCGAACCTCATTATCTTCAGTTCATATCACATAACGTCATAACCTGTTTATGGCACATATTACTGCATCTTTCTTTTGTTCCCACTTTGTTCCTATGTTTGAGTCTTTGAAGATCTGTAGACTTTCTTTAGGGTTTGATATTTTTTACCTTTCAAATATCAACCTATGTTTGATATGGGAGCTTTATTGTTATCAGTCATGTCCTCTGGTTTAATGGGCAGAGATTTTAATAGAAATGACTTTTTGAAGTGTTGTTCATAGCTGGTTTCTTCCTTTACCCAATGTTATTTCTTTCATTTATGCACTAATTTGACATTTCTGAAATTTGAACTTAATTTGCAGGACTACTTTTCAAAGTGGGGACCTAGTGGTGAGGTAGACTTGAAGTATGAGCTAGAACACCTGATCATCTTGACAGCTAGTAGATGTCTCCTGGGTCGGGAAGTTCGTGATAAGCTCTTTGATGATGTATCTGCTTTGTTCCATGACCTAGATAATGGAATGCTACCTATCAGTGTTCTGTTTCCATACCTGCCTATCCCAGCTCATAAGCGCCGTGATCGAGCTCGCAAGAAGCTTGCTGAAATCTTTGCCAGCATCATAGCATCCCGCAAATCCAAGGGTGTATCAGAGAATGACATGCTGCAGTTCTTCATTGACTCAAAGTACAAAGATGGTCGCCCAACCACAGAATCTGAAGTGACTGGATTGCTCATTGCTGCACTTTTTGCTGGACAGCACACCAGTTCAATTACATCCACTTGGACAGGGGCATATCTCCTGTGCCAGAAGCAGTATCTTTCTGCTGTCTTGGAGGAGCAGAAGGAATTGATGGGCAAGTATGGTGACAGAGTTGATCATGATGTCTTGGCTGAAATGGACGTCCTATATCGGTGCATTAAAGAAGCCTTGAGGCTCCACCCTCCTCTGATCATGCTGATGCGAAGCTCACACAGTGATTTTAGTGTTAAAACTAGAGAGGGCAAAGAGTATGATATTCCAAAGGGTCATATAGTTGCTACATCCCCTGCTTTTGCAAACCGCTTACCTCATGTTTTCAAGGACCCTGATAGTTATGATCCTGATAGATTTTCCCCAGGAAGGGAAGAGGACAAGGTGGCCGGAGCCTTCTCTTACATCTCATTTGGAGGTGGCAGGCATGGATGCCTTGGCGAGCCCTTTGCATATTTGCAGATTAAGGCAATTTGGAGTCATTTGCTGAGGAATTTTGAGCTGGAGTTAGTCTCACCTTTTCCTGAGATTGACTGGAATGCCATGGTTGTTGGCGTGAAGGGAAAAGTGATGGTCCGATACAAGCGCAGGGAGCTTAAAGTTAATCAATGAGAGCGCATTATTTTAGTGATTATGCTGCTTCAGGTGAACTCGAGCTTCACTGTTTGTTTGACCATGAATTTCTAGAATCTTGACTTTTGTTTTTTTGTTTTTTTTTTGTCTTTTTTTGCCTTTCATTTTCTTGTTAGTGAGCTAGACTGTGGAAGTATCCACCAGACTCAGCTCAAGTGGTTGCTCAGGGTAGTGTTTTGAGTAGTTTTCTTAAGCTCTAATGGTTTAGTAAGTATTTGGTTGATGTCAGCTTATAGTTGTTTTCTAAGTGTGAAGGTGATCCCAGCAACCTCTCTCTCTCAATGAAAACTGAAATCCAGTAAATAACTCAAGGAGACAAAAGTTTCCTACGATATTGTCAAATGACCTGTAAAAACTTTTTGTTCCTTAGGAATATGACTAATTAAAATTTGCCAGTTTTTTTATAAACACAACCTGTCATCAACTATAATGTCCCTAAAGGGTGAGAATGATCATAACTCCCAGTCAAAATATTAACAACTTCAACAAAATCTGATAATAAAACAATATTTTGTATCTTTTATTCCAATATATCTGAAGACCTTTGATGACAGCAATCTCTTTTGATGCTTCTGAAACATCTGAGTAAGAAAATGAAGAACATCCACCACGTCACATTGTGGTTTAAATTAAAACATTTAAACTTAAACCGAGATTTCTTTTTTGCCAGTTACACCGAGATATTAATTCATGGTCCACTTGTTACATTGTAATTAAATTGTAATTATGGCAATTAATTCCTGGGTGTGTGTTATTTTGAGTATTAAAATTTCATATAAAGCGAAAAATATAGTTAAAATAATATAGGAAATTAATTTGCAATTATAATAATTTAAAAAAGGAGACGTTAACGCCCATGTGAAGTTCCAAATAGAAAATCTCAGTGTCCATGGTTGATGAATCATAAAGAATTCAATTCGCATCCTCATAACCTTCCAAAATGCTTCAAAGGAGCTAATCATTTTTCTAAAGAATCAAACATCATTGAAAGATCTCTTTTTCCCTCCTATCCGAGTGAGAAGATAAGCCTAAGCTTGAGTTACAAGATAAAAGGAGTCAAAACAACAAAAGGAAACATATAAGCAAATATTCTTGTTTAGCCATGAAATCCGCACATGGCATGCTCTCTCTATATGAATGATAAAGATTCACATCCCAATCAGTAATTCTCCCTTGCTCTTTAATATAAAATATATTTGAAAAGTTAATATTCATCATAAATAAAATAATTATTTTTTTATATTTTTCAATATTTTCTTAATTTACCTCCTATTGATGCTCCCTTGACAATAATTAAAGAGAAAAGAGAATGAGAGAATTATAGAAGATAATTAAGGTGTTTTAGAAGATACATTTCATATTAACTTACTTAAATACTTAACTAACTTCTTTAATCTAATCATATTAAGTAAATATGACTTATGTTTGGCAACTCAAGAAGTACTAAACCTTTGGTTTCAGATATGACTGGTAAGTGGATGATTATCCCCTACATACCTCAATCAGATCTCTATAGCCTCTATTCAGTAAACCAAAGTTGTTTACAAGCTTCCAGATCAGTATTTTAATATGTTTGCATGAGGAATGAGCTAGAATCAAACTGAAAAATAATGGACGAATATGATCAATTTAATTATTAAATGTCTCATCCGCCCACAACTAATAAAACACGACATTGTTAGGTGGCATTAAACATACTACAAAATTCATTACAGCTAACCAAATACAAGAGAAAATGTTTTTTTGAAATTGGCAAGCACCACTTTGCAGGTAGGGATCAAACCCTGTACTAGAACTATCAAAACCTGGTGTCATACCACTGCACCACCAAGGTGCTGGTACCATGTTCAGTTATGAACATTTTCAAATCACAACAGAGAAACACAATTACATTGTAAATCACATCATATCAAAGGGGGAAAAAATATAAATCACACATTAAAAAATTCCACCAGGGAAAAATCAATGATGACCTCGTTGAACAAACAAAAAATTGCAGATCTCAATTAACTGCAAAATGAAATGTACAAGGAAATCTACCATAGCTTCATTACTTTACCATGCTTTCCCCCACTTTCTTTTTATTCTATTTCTATGTTTTGTTACAATTTGTGCAACTGAACGAATCTTAAGCCTTTCTACCAAAAATTTCATATCCTCTTTCCGTATTTTACAACCCAACAAAACAATTCCAAAGAGAAATCCTAAAAGCCATTCCTTGAATGCTTTCCTTCGCCACAGCTGAATCATAGAAAGTCCAATGAGGAAAAAACATGAGACCCTCAGAAACATGTCTAACTCCGAAATTTTCCAACACATCAGACCCATACCACTGATTAATACTAAAACAAACCATGATAGTTTTCCACTTGATTGTTTTTTCCTTCTCCATCCACCCCCTCTAAGAACCTTTTGGAGTTCACATAAAATCCCATTTCCATCTCTTTGGACAAATTCTCCAATTAGAGAATTTAACGGTTGCGGTAAGATATTGAGATTCAATGCAATCATGGATGCGAGCTCAAGCATCAATTTTCTTGACGGTTGAGAGCCTCCACACCCTCCAGTCTTTCTAGAGCATGTAATCGGTTGTCCTGCCCGAGTCAAAGGGAGAAAACAGGGATGGCTTGCTACAGAGATGGAATTGCAAAGACGACAATTTGTTTTGGTACCTAATGGGATAAGGTTTGTTGCTGCTGCTGCTGCACTTGTGTGTGATACAATTGGGTGGTTCCGGTGGCTTTTGAAGATCCTCACGGAAGACAATCCCAATGCCATTAATCAGATTTCAGAAACACACAAGCAAATAGGAACACTGAAAATAAAGAGACAAGGATATGATTAGGGGCAAAAAATTACAGCAGAATCACTAGTGGAAACCTACTAATTCTATGTAACTAGAGAATAAATAACAACTTGTTGAATCAAAACAATTAAATGCAAGATATATTTACATATGAATGGAGAACATTTCAACCAGACAAAGCTTTTGACATTTGATACCTTATGAACAAACCTATAGCTACTAGGAAATTTGTGTCATATAATCCATGTGTACAAATTTTACGTATCCAAGGGCATGTCTAATGAGAACAGGGTAAAACTTTTTGCCTACATAAAAAGACCAAATAATCTCAAATAGATGCAATATAGGCCTCCCTGGATGAACAAAAGTAAAAGATATTTATGGTATTCATCTTTTCTTTCTTTTTCATTCTTGATTTCCTTGTTTTTTTTTTTTCCCCTGGGGCAGGGGTTAAACAATTCTTCATTCATTAAAAGAAATGGTAGAAAGGGCCTTCGGCTATAAAGCTAAGAGGAAGCCTTACTTTGAAAGCACCGTCAGTAGCTTAGCAAACCTCAGCCAAATACAGGATCCTAATATTATAGTTGACAGATCAACCTCTTGTACAACTCGAGATTCAATAAAGCACAAAATACTAGACTTGTGCTTCCAAGGAAGTCTACAAACAAGAAGGTGCATCATTTCACCAAGAAAGGGTGTATCATTTCAAAACAGGAAGATTTACAATGCGAGAAGGTAATGCTGGAAATGCTGGCATTGTTTTAATTTTGATGAAGACTAAATTAATCTACTGCTTTGAAATACTCCTTTCTTTTTTTCCCTCCTAAAAGCTGATAGAAGACATTACATTCAAAGAATAATCAAGAAAGTTCAAACAACGCCTGTACATCGGAAGATACAGGAATTTGCATCCCCTGAATTGAGGCTTCCTAAATTGACTCAATTGAGGGATGTTAGCTGTTAGATTAGGAATGATTTTTAAATTTATTTAAAAAACAAAAGTCTTAAATCATAACTCCTCTCTCCCAACACCGTTAGATTACAATTTAATGTTAATAACCCTCAATATACAGAAACCAAATGTAAAGAATTAGAAGCAATCCAAATCCTCTACGTTCACAAGACTAACGAGTAAAGAGTGAAATCTGTATTACATTAACGAAAAATTATATTGAAAAAAATGAATGTACTCAATCACACTATCATTTTAAAACTACACAAAGCATGATAAAAGCAGAGATTTCGTATTGAATTTGAAAAAAAGGAGGAATTTCTTGAGAAATTTAATGACTCACAATGAGTTTCGCCAATGGAAGATAAGAGAGAACCAGAACACCAGGAGTTTTGAAGTTTATAATGCAGATCTGGAAAAACGGAGAGAGTATGTGAGAGCGATGGGGACGGAGGCGGCGGCAGCGATGGTTGCTCCGCCTTTTGGCTACGGAGGAAAAAGAATATTTCAGTGTGAGGCCCATACACTACAATGGACTACGAATTACTGAAGATCGATGAAATGACGGCAAACCATAAACAGCATTTGGAAGAAGCCGAACTGCCGAAGGGAAAAGCAAGGCGAAATTTGGTTCATTCAAATTTTAAACGCGGTTATACAAAACCTATAATTTGAAATTTTGAAGGACTAAAACCAAATAAGATGAATTATAATTTAAAGTGAAAAAAATGTACTAATGAATGTCATTACAATTTTATAGAGTACATGTTTCAAACTATAATTTAATAAAATCTTGGATGATTTTGACCATTCAAAAACAAGGTATAGGATATTGTCACTACCATTTTTCGCCATTACCAATGTCACTACCACTTTTTCATTTTTAGGTCGTAATTTCATCTACTTTTATCATTTCTTTCTCCTATTGAGATTTTGATCTAATAGTGAAAAAGTGATAGTAACATTAGTAGTGACAAAAAATGATAGTAAAAATATGATATCCCAAAAACAAAGCCTATGATTTGAAATTTCAACGACTAAAATTAAGATGAGAGCAAGTTTAAGCAACTAAAAATTATATTAGACCAAATTTATTCGGACAATTGTTCTGAAAATTATATTTGTCAAAAAAATATAAATATCTACTTAAGATAAATACCTGACACTTAATTTAAGAATACAATTTATTAAAGGAAAAGGTTGGTCTCCGCTTTTTACACAAGTTTGGGGAAAGTATTTTGCACAATAAAAAATTGAAAACATATAAAAGATATTCTATTTTTCTATTTTCCGAACAAATTTTTTTATTAAAAAATCATCTTGAAATAAGTTTCTTAAAAGAACCAAGTTTTTTTTTTCAATCTTTTACTTTTTAAAATAAAAAAAATTTAAAATAGAAAATCAACGAAGCTATGGATTTTTCAGTTCTTAAAGCAGAATCATGAGTTTAGGGAAGGAAGAATTAAAATAAAAGACTTAAGAGAAAAATAATATTTATTGTAAAGAACTATAAAAATTTTAATTATTTAGAAGTATTAAATATAATAAACTAAAATTGGAATTAATAAATTTCCGCTGACCAAACCTCATCTCTCATACTCAGAATTTGAAAAATAACTATCCAAAGTGATATTATCATTTTAATTGAGACTTTGATTTATCACACAAAACTACAACTACTACACAACATCAATCATCAAGTGAAACAACCACCACCTTCATGACATCTAGCAGAAGACGCTAGGCTAGCTTTAGATTAATATTTCATGATGAATTGAGTGATTTGAATTGTAGAGTATTATAAATTTATAATTATATATTGTTAATTACTAATGATTTATTGATTTGTCGAAGTGCTTATTTCTCTATTTTTACAAGTATTTCATTGATAAGTGTTAACTTTTCATTGATAAATTGCTGATACTGTTGGCAAGAAAAACAAGAAAGACAAATTGCTGATACTTTTTACTTAAATTTGTAAGATATTTTTTTTTATTGAGAGAATATAAATATGAAGAGTGATATCTTTTGTTTTTGTTTTTTAATCAATAAAAAATAACATGAATATACGTTTGTTTTGTTGTCTAACTTGGAGACAATATCAATTAGGATTTGTTTTTGTTTGTCAAAAATATTATTTTTCTTCTGGAAAAATTGAGTATTTAAACTAAGGGATAATTAATCTACATGTTCTTATAATTTCAACCAATTTTTAATTAAGTCCCTATAATTTTTTATTTATTAAGTCCTTGTACTCTCACCTGTTTATAAACAGTTCCTTATAGTTTTTTTCCCTTCTTTTTAAATTTTGTTCAAGATAAAACGTATAAGAATGATCCTAACTATAAGTTATGAACAGTACTAACATATTTCAAGATTCACAAGCCTTTTTTAAAATAATAATAATAAGAAAAGGCAAAATATATTAACAACGAAAGCAATCACAATTCACAAAGCATCATAAGAAGTTGGACAAAGAAAACCTAAACGAATTGAAAAAAAGGGAGGGGGCAGCTAAGGAAAAAAAAAAAACATTAGAAATAATAGTCAATACCTTGTGGACTGGCTCCAAACGCCTCTGGCCTGATTCCTAAATTTTTTTACCAAAAAAAAAAAAAAAAAAAAAAAATGACAAAATGCTTAACACCACGCAAACCAAATCATGTATTATTGATAATTGATTAAATTTTATGTATTAATACATAGATGATATAATTACTAGATTGCAAGAGTAAACTGAGCTAACTAAGCGATGGATGACATAATTGATCAAGTTTGCTTGCGCCTAAGTCTAATTAAGAGCAAAAATTGAGAAAAACAACAATTAAACCCAATGCATCGAACAAGCATTCAGTGGTTGAGCTAAGTATGGTGACGAGCATGGCACATTAGCAATTCAAGGTTCCTTGTGAGGCAAGTTTATAGTTGAGGACTTCGTTCTGTAAAGGAGGAAAGCCATGACTGAATCTTTTTGTCATGAATCATCCAAATCTCTCTAACCAGAGGAACATGCAATAATAACTACGTTGAAGACCTACAAAAAGAAAAAAAAAACACCATAAACGCAAAAGACCATGCACGAACAGACAAAAACACAAAAAAGAACAAGCCCAGGAGGTAATCAAGAAAGGAAATAAGCTACTCAGTCTCCATGTGTGTTATATTAATATGGTGTTTTTTGACATGCTTATCCACTACCTTCCGCTAACCTTAATAGTTGCTACACACACCTATACAATAATTTCCCCACAGGATAATATTGCTAGGTTTACAATATTCCTAATATGAACAGAACAACAATAACTTATTCATTCTCTTTTTGTTTGCTGCCTGTTTTTTTTTTTTTTTTTTTTTTTCCCCCAAAATCAACACATGGTTCATACTCCATTCCCTCTTTGTAACAAGTTCTATTTTCACACATTGATAATATGAATTTTATGTGTATGTATTGGAACTTCAATTTTCAAACACAAACTGCTGTCACAATTTTTTTGGGCACACTCTTCAGACCACATAGATGAGTGGTAAATAGGATTTTGGAAATAAGACATTCAATGTCTTTTGCATTCTATCCCTGAGGGAGATTATTGATATATCAATATTTTCTTCTTTTTGCAATAGTTGTTGAATATGTACAATTAATCATTTTAATAAGCAGTAAGTCAAAAACAATGGGAAAAAAGTACGACAAAATTTCAATGTCAACATAAAAATAGAATGCTTACTTATCCTGTTGTGCCCGTGGAGGTACTCCTAGTCTTGTTCTTATATTTGCACCCACTTGCATGACATCTTCCACCTAAAAAACAAGAACACTAAATTAATCAGATGCTTGAGGGTATGAAACATCTAAGAATGGTTCAAAATAAACCATTTCTTTGATTGAAAACAATAATGTGAAGACATGGCCACTTCGGACACGGTTAATTCCAAGTGCCATTTCCTAATATTTTCCAGCTCCAATAATAAGATCATCAGCAACATTCAAACCAGGAGTAGTCCGTAGTACTACACCAAAAAGTTATGCCAAAAAGCGAAGTCAGAAAAGGCCAATGAGTGCCCACAATTTGATTTTTCCCTTTTACTTCTTGCCCAACAATATTCTATACCAGCTTTCAATCGCCAGTGCCAAAAGGTCAAGTAAGACAACAGAGCATTGGAAAACTTTTTGTAACTAGAGAAAAATGAATGGTAAGGCACTACAGGTTCCCAAACAGAAGAATAAAATGAATTATAGATAATCAGACACTACTTCTGGATTAAGCGAGATGAAGATCAAAAAACAAGAAGCTCAACCTAGCTTCTATTATAAGAAAGTCATTCAGTTGCTTCTTATATGTTTTTCAGTTTTCAGCCAGTTTGTCAACATTATCTTTGATATAAGGGACCGTAAACACCACAAAAAAACATTGAATTAGCCACGGAATTACCAAGGGAAAATAAATTCTGTCAGAAATTGGTTTTTTCTTTTTTCCCTTTGGTAGTGAAAATTAAACCTGAAAACCATGAGTTAAACACTAAGGTCACCAATGAACTAGAGAAAAAGTTATATTTTGCCTAATGTACAGATTATTAGATCCTTATCATAATAACCCCAACATGAATACCCCTGTCACCCATCATTCTTGGTAAACTACGCCAATATATTACAGTTCTTTAATAAACATAATTAAGTCACCTAGTTGACCTCCTTTTGTTTTAGACTCAGTTCTAGCTTCATTTTTTGAGTACATATCTGTATTATTTGTCACCATGCTACCATTGCTACGCCTTAATTCAAAGGATAAGCCACCCTTGAAGGAAGGGTGTTAGGTGAAAGTTTGTTACATTCTTAAAGAAGGTATATGCAAGGTATAAATTAATTATGAAAGAAATTAAAAAATTTAACTCAGAATCACGTTTGAAGCTTTAAACAAGACATGTAAAGCAAGGTTAGATATCAAGATATCATTCAAGTTAAAGAAGGGAACTTAGATGCGCGAAAGCAAAGAGATAGGAAAAGTATAGATTTAAACGGTAATTTCAATACAGCTCAATGAAAAATTGGCCTACTTAATTCCATCAGCTCCCAAAGTCTTTTCAATATAACAAAAGGTTATATGAGACCTCAGGGCTTGTTTCACCTACCCACAACCTAGTGAAGAATGATTCAGTTTTGTTCAAGATATACAATTGATTGCCTTTTATGCTCATCCACTAAATCACATATCTTGAGCAAAACTTTATCATACTCTGCAAACCTTTAGGATTCGTGTTCCTAGATCATATACTTCATGTGTTCTCTTGAGAGCTTGTAAGTAGCCTATCTACTATGCTTAGTTCAATGCTAAATTGAGAGAGCCTTAGCTTTGGGTCAGTATACTCTAAACACAAAACCCACTGAAATTCTAAGTTTCTCGTGAAAGAAACTGCAGGTAATAGCTTGTTGTTATTGACCAGTGCAAACAAGATAATTGTTTCAATTTTTCACATCATCTCTGAAGAACAGAAGCTATTAACCTATTGTTCATGTCCTCCATGCTGAGGAATTAAGCATTTCTTTTCATCATAATTGGTCACGATCGTTATAAAAAACGGCCGAAAAGAATGCCAAAATTTGATATCACTAATAAGGGACCAAATAGAAAGGAAGAACGGAGATCGAAGGGAGAATTAAGATTTCAAAATTGCCCTAAGATGAAAATCTGAGCAAGTTGATACAATTTACGATCTTCATTATATTTCGGACAACCTCTTATAATGCACATGCTAACTTATCTACATCACACAGACATTTCCACTATAGTGCATCTCATACAAAAAATCAACACAAGTATCAACTATGTAACAAGATTCTTACTTGAAATCACCAGCCAAAAATAAATAAAAATAAAAAACAGAATCTCACGATCGCCCAGATTACCGGAATTCCAGCAACTACATCTTAACAAGCCATGAGACATACTATGAGAGAGGAAGGTAAATGATACCTTATGGATGCCGTGAGCTTGAAGGACACCAAAGGAGGCGGAGGCGGCTGCGCCGACGAAGAGAGATGCAACGGCGAATGCCTTGAGTGGCATGAGTCGTGAATCCCCGGCATATCCTTTGGCGTAGGAACGTATTCCCCATCCGAACTGAGTCGCACTTGCAAGAGCCCACCACCAGTGGTTCCGATCACCACCGCCAACGACGGCTCCGTCCATCTGATCCAATCCTTCGTCGGCTCCGCTTAGCACCTCACCACTGAACAAATGAACTGGTAACAGAACATGGGCCACAACGGTATTCGGGCTTTGTACACTTTTTGAGTCTGTTTTTTTTTTTTTTTTTTTTAAAAAAAAAATGAAATCACTTTTTGGGCTAATGTATAAATACTATGGAGCCTCGGGTTTCGCAAAGCCATCTTCAATCCGATTCAAAGGAGCTTATTGGGAGAGGATCCTCTCGTCCTCCTCTCCTTTAGTATCTTCTCATCGTATCATCACCATCCCAGAATATAAAATGGCTGATTTAGATTTAATATTTTTTTAAATTATTATTTTTATATTTTATAAATTAAAATTTATTTATTTTCTGTGAATTGTAATTATGAATCGCATAGATAAGATTTTAAGAGTTTAAAATTAGTTAATAATTTTATGAAAGATTGAATTTAAATAACCCATATATTATTTTAATATACCAGTAGATATGAGAATATAATAAGAAAATGAAATAAAAAATAAAGAACAATAAGAAAAACCAAACCCAGCTTATTGGAAGGAATGTGGCCTCATGCCACAAGTGCAAAATAGTGGCTAGAGCCGGAAATCGGCCGAGTCCGTTGTCACAGACGCTTTTTAAGCCCGGACTCTTCAAGAGTCGCTTAAAAATTAGAGGAGCTAAATGAAATTGGCCTGTAGAGCCTCAGGCTTAAAAGGGCTAGCCCCGTAGGGTCTCGAGCTAGCCATTAGGCCCTTTTAATTTTATTTTATTTTTGGATGGATGGATTCACATGGTAATTTACTAATATATATATATATATATATATATATATATATATATTGTATTTGTTATAGATTTATTTATCTAAGTACAAATGCATAAATACATAATAACTATACTCGATTTTATGATTTGGTTTATTATTTGTTTCAAATAAAGATTATAAATGTATTCATGATGCAAGAGAAGAAATTCATGATATTCTTACTCATGAAGCGAGTCTACTACTTAAAGTGAAGCACAATCAAATATCTTTGAAATCAATGATAGTGGCGAAAATGATGACAATGATAATCATTGTACTAATGTTGTTTAGTAGTATGTCTCTTATGTTTTATGTGAATTATTTGTAGACAATAACTTGCTTTTGATTATGAATGAGTGAATGTGTTTATTTGTTGAATGATTTGTGTTGTTTGGATATTAATGTTGACAACATTTATTTAATAAACTAGAACTTTAATTGTTATAATTTACTAATTATATTTCTTTAAAAAAAAAGGAGAAAAAATAGTTAAAATTTGAGATAGTAACTTTTAGGCCTTATACGGAAGCTTTGGCCTTGGTGTGTTCGGTGCGCTTTGAAAAAACAGATGTTTTTCTTACTTCATGCCCTATAGGATCAGCCGCATTAGGTCCTCGACTCTTCAAGAGCTAGCCTTGATTCCCAGTTCTAATAAAAGCCATGGAGTCTAGGTAGTAAACTTTTGTTGTAACCTTTAGGGTTTGTTTGGTTTGAGAGGAGGGGAGGGAGAGTAAAGTTTTGGGTTAAATAGAAACCCTCCCCTCCCCTCAAACTAAACATACCCTTAAGCTTATGCTTGCCTTTGTAATTACCCCCCCCCCCCCCCCCCAAAAAAAAAAAAAAAAAAAAAAAAAGGATCTTATTGATAGAATTAACTCTCCTCCTGTTAAAATAGAAACTTCCCGATTGGAAATAAGATTGTCAGCATGAGCGAAAGGAACTGGATTTTAATGTTTCAGTTTGTGCCCAAAGAAGCCAATATGGTAGCAGATAACCTTGCAAAAGATTGTCTTGCTAAGAATCATAGCTTAGCTTTACTGATAGGGTCCGAAACATCAAGACTTATCAAGATCAACATCAACTCCATAATTAGATTCTATATTATGACACGAGGAACAATAGATTATGATTTATTAGTGTTGAAGCAAAATTTTATCTTTTTTTTCTTTTTTGAAAAATAAATAAATTTGTAAGTCTTCCTTCAAAATCATTAGATTAGAATAATCGGATTATTGATACTCCGTCCGGATCTAATTATAGGACATATTTACCTAATTTTGGAGAGATTAAGGATAGTAGTTAAATTAGTTAATTATATTTGCTTTCTCAAAATGCCCTTATTTAAAATTTAAAATGGCATCCAATTACTCTGATTCTCTATTTTTGTCGGACCTCCTACCACGCATATGACTTATCCGAGCTCTCACATAGTCTCTGTCATTGTTAGTTTCCCTCAACAACTTCCGGTACTTGTTGGAGGTTGGAAATGTAATTTAATAGTGATGTCATTATTAAATATGAAAAAAATTGCTCAAAATTATTTTATTAAAAAAAATAATACAAATTAAGGTGTATATGGCATTAATGAATTGCAAACATTACTTACTTCACTACACACACACACACAAAAAAAAACCAATATTAGCCACGTAATTTACCCACGGAATTCCGTGGGTAAAATTTTTCCGACGGAATTTTTCCATGGGTAAAAATACGTGGCTAATTAATTTATGACGGAAAAAATTTCCGTCGGTAAATTACCCACGGAAAAATTCTGTCGCTAATTACCCACGGAATTTTTCCATGGGTAATGACCCACGGAATTCCGTGGGTAATTTCCGCAGCAATTAGAGACGGAATTCCATGGGTAATTTCCGTGGGCAATTAGAGATGGAATTCCGTGGGTAATTTTCGTGGCTAATTACCCACGGAATTCGTAGGTAATGACAAAATTCTGTGGGTAATTTAAGCAATTTTTGTCATGTATGTTCTCATCTACTTTTTTTTAATTATTTTTTTGTTGAACATTTTTTAGGCCTTTTTTTTATATTATAATTAAAATGCACTTTGAAACAAAAAAATAATCATATAGATAGAAAGTCGAACAAGTTCAAGACACATATTCATATAAATGTCACAATTTAAAGTCACTACAACGGCAAATAGATACAAACAGTTACCAAGTTAGTTTTTACAAAAGCAATAAAAATATTCAACTATCCTTTTCATTGTCTTGATGGGGAGCCTCATCATTGGTGGCGGGTTAGAGAGATTAGGTAAGTGAATCCCAAGTGCTTGCAATGCTAATGATAAATCCCAATTTTAATATATTTTATCCCGCCTTATTCGCTTAGTTTGGGGATTATTTTAGGTTAATTTGGATATAGTAGATAATATTTGAATTGTTAGCCAATTTTAGGAGATAATATAAATATGAATTAATTATAAGATATTGGGCTTGAATTATTAAAATTCTGATTGATATCTTGTTCTTAAATAATATCTCTTAATATATAATAGATCATGATTTTATCATATTAGAAGATCTTATGGTGCAGAATTTTTCAGGATAGCTAAAACGAAATCCAATGGTAAAATTTTATTGGGCTATTTGAATTTTGTTGGGCTTAAATTGGTACCTAAAACTCTTTGTTCATCCCATTAAATTGACCTAGCCATGAGACGCTAAAAAACACATTCACGCACACGGAGATTTACGCTGAGACGCAGCTGCAACACAGAGACCATTTAATTCATTGAATTCATATCTTTCTCCAGTGGGTAATACGCGCAAACTGAGGCAAGGGAATTGATCATTAATTCAATTGCCATTTTTCCACTCACGGGACCCACGCGCCTTTGCTTCCTGCGTTCATCATCACCTGATTCTTCTATTTCATCAACATTCATGGCCGTGAGGAATTAATTAAAGCTTGGTGAGGAGGAGATTTTCATGGAAGCTTAAGCTTATTTAGGAGGCAATTTGGGAGGAGCATGGAGAAAGCTAGAGCCTAGGGTTTTACACTTGAAGATCACAAGGAAGTGTCTTTCCTTTTATCTTTTTAATTCAAACTTGAGATTATTTAGTTTTAAAGAATTTGAGTTGTATTAATTGAGAACAATCTAGTTTTAGATTGTAAACTTATTTCTTTTGGATTAGACTGATAATTCGGAGTTTTTATGCTTATTGCTAGATTTTTATTTGCAACATTTGGATTGTCGATTAAATTAATAATTGAGTTTTTGTTATTAATTTAATTGTTAATTTGGTTTATCATCTTAATTGTTTAATTAGGTTGATAAATTATCTAATTGTTTAATTGGATAATTGTAAACAAGATTTCCAAGATTATTTGGTGATTGGTTTTTAATGAGTTCAATTAGTCACCGCTTATTTCATTATGAGTTTTCTAGTGGAATATGTGTTATTGAGCTAGAGGTTTCCCATGTTCAATTAGATAATTAAATTCATTAATCTCCCATTGGTCTAATTAATTGGTTTGGGCTAAGAAAGTTAACTCCAAGCGATTCCTAAGTTGTCCCCTTCATTATCATAAGTAAATTAAATCTTTGTTGTTTAAATTGCTTTCAAATCAACTTTCTAAAAGTGAAGGAAATCACCAAGAGGGGGTGAATTGGGGATTTCAGAAATTCTTTTTCGATCACCCACACAACATGAACACCAAGGTGAAGTAGAGATAGAGAAGAAGAGCTTAACACAGAGGATTTATACTGGTTCGGTCCAACTCCTTGACCTACGTCCGCACCTGGACTCTCCGGGATTTTCTATTATCACTCAAGAACAATTACACATTCTCGTACTCGGGATGATCCTTTCTCCCTAGACTCACTCCCCTTACAAGTCGTAATTGTATTCAATCGGATACACACTATGTACTCGAAAGTTATCCTCTCCCTAGGATACACTCCCCTTACAAGTTGTACTGATTTACCCAATCTCCAAGTCCACCGACTTGAGATTGTTACAATGAATGATATACAAAGAAATAGACTCTCTCTAAGAGTAGATATTGATAAACACAAGCTCAATGTATCAAAGATACAAATAAATGAATAAGCAAGAAAAGACCGATATTTTCGTGTAAGCTTTCGTGTGTGTCTTCTCTGCTGAGAAACTTCAAATCTTCATGTATTTATAGTGATTTGAAGTAGGTGAACGTTATAGATCCGTTGAGGCTTCAACCCATTCAAAAATATAGCCGTTATGGGTGTTTCTCCATGAATCTATCTGCTGTGACCACTTGCTGTTTGAATATAGCTATTGGGAAACTTTTGCAGATTTGAATATTTTAATTTTGGCTCTTCCCATGTGGTCTTGCTTGAAGAATGATGATGTTCAGCTTTAGTTGGTGGAGGCTTGTTGTCCGTAAAGAAATGGCCGTCCATCTTGCCACCGTATTCATTTTGCTTTGTTTAAGAAGATATAATATAATAATACAAGTTACACAGTGGGTTGCTTTATTTGTCTTTTAAAGCAAATCCAAATCTTCTGAAATCTGACAAGCAAACTGGTTAAGACTGGCTAGAAATATAGATAAGAATCATTTAAATCACATACAACCAATTCGCAGATTCAGCCTAATGTATAAATCAAATTGAACATTTCAAACTCAAATGCGTTCATCAGTTCCAGCGTCACAAACTCGAGTTTGCATAGCTAGGCTCGAGTTTGCTTATCATTTAAAATGAAGTTTCGCCTCTGTATGGACCAAACCTGAGGTTTACGTAGAGAACCTGAGGTTTGTAAAATTTGTTCAGGACCAAACCTGAGGTTTGCATGTCTGAACTTGAGTTCAGACATCTGTCGAGGAAACCATCGAGGAATCAGCTTGAAACATGTTTTGTGTAAAACACGAACTCGAGTCTATAAGTGAGTGAACTCGAGTTTGACACTATTCATGTCAAAAATCAGTTTTAGTTCTCAAAACGCAAACCGGAGGTTTCCGGTGCAAACCGAGGTTTTCTCAAGTTAAAATCATTTTGCTCTCTCGTAAGGCACGAACTCGAGTTCATAAACTTAAACTCGAGTTTGCTCAACTTAGAAAACTTTTTGGAAAACTTTTGGCCTAACGCAAACCGGAGGTTCATGGAAATCTCATTTGAAAAATTCTTCCCGCCAGAGGCAAACTCGAGTTTGTCATAAGCAAACTCGAGTTTACATGTTTGTAAACTCTTTGAAGATTTTCTCTGGAGGTGCGAACCTGAGGTTTGAAAAATTGAGTCTCAAGTTTAAAATTGTTTTCAAGTCAACATGCTCTCTGTCTCTCACGAACTCGAGTTCACAGGTGTAAGCTCGAGTTCATTCAAAAATTTCAAGTTTAAACCTCTGGTCCAGTCTCAAGTTTAAAATGCAAACTTGTGAGTTTTGCCTCTATTAGTAGCAAAATCGAGTTTTCCAAATCTAGGCTCGAGTTTGGCGCTGACAGAATGTTTTTGGTTGAAAAACAAGTTTAAATAATCATTTAGCTTATCCAAAAACATCCATACATTGTTTACAATTGTCAATTATCATCAAAACACATATAGAACTAACACTTTCTTCTTAGGAATTTAATAATTCTCTCATAACAAAACCCCCCAATTTTACATTCAAATTCATCTAGATTAGTTTCATTCTCATATAGGTTTTAGAGTCATTACCATCTTGCATTCAGTTAGTTTAGTTTTATTTTGTTTGCATTTTTTTATCATCTAAATTCAACCTAAAGAAAACCCACAGCTTGCTCCTTGGGAGAATGACCTAGGTTGACCCTAAACTGCATTATCAATTAGGACCTAGTTAAATTGACTGCTTTAGCGACAAAAGCAGACTCATCAGCTGACATAATCATTTCGTTCTGTGATTGCAAGCTTGCAACTTTTTCTTTCATTTGAGTCATCTTCGTTTGTATTTCTGGATCCACCGTAGAGTTGACAGAAGGAGTGGAAG
Organism: Acacia acuminata; assembly: GCA_019022655.1. Classification (NCBI taxonomy): domain Eukaryota; kingdom Viridiplantae; phylum Streptophyta; class Magnoliopsida; order Fabales; family Fabaceae; genus Acacia; species Acacia acuminata. Next base: position 664,149 of record JAFJYI010000314.1, on the reverse strand, counting down.
AAGAACCAATATCTTCATCTTCAGATCCCAACCCATATATTCGCCCCTTCTTGTTCTTACCACCAATAACCTCTAACCACAAATTAAATTCATCTTGATTAGACATGATATGTCCTCCCTCAAAATTGATAGATTCCTTTCGTCTCAGAAGTTCATCCTGCAAACGAAATACATAAGTTACATGTTAACCTTTATTTAGCTAAATAAAGAAAACAAAATATTAACCTTTAGATGTTTACTGAGTTAATTCAAAGAACTATCCAAATCCCACAATACAAATTATCTTCTTTCTTTCAATCATTAACATCAAACAGCCAAGGTAAAAATATTCCATTAATTTTACTGCAATTGCCTTCAAAAAGATTCGCAACGATAGTAGAATGTAAAGCTGCAAAACACTTAATGAAAAATAAAACCCGTAATCCCTCATTCACGAAAAACATTTTCCTCCACCCAAGTAACAGTTCAAAATCCATTAACATCCTATCATTCACGAACATAACAACTTGTTATGCTTTTCCACCGGCATTAGAAACAAGGAAGGAACATACACAAGAAGAACTCAAGTAATATCCACAAGTTTACGTGAAATTTCAAAAGCCATCAAGAATCAATCAATGTCGAACGAAAGCCACCGAAATGAAGACCTTTCAAGACATGTAAGGCATATACTCGTTATTCAAGAATGAAAAGATTACTCATTTGTAAGGCATCATCATTCATATAAATACCATATGGTATAGGAAAAATTATGCTCCATATCATAGACATATACTGATCATCCTTCACAAATCATCAAGAAAATTTAAAGAAAGATTTCATTTGCCATGCTTCACATTCATAATCAGATGGAAGATAAAAGTAAGCAATCAATCAAAATTTTGCCAATAATTAATAGATGAATTAACTCGCAAACTTGATAATCATTTTGCACAAACTTAAGAATATTAGGGATGCCATAGGATGTTATGCACAAATACGCTTGACAAGGTCAATTCTGCATCAATTCATCTAGAGTAAAGAAGATCAAAATGGTACATGTTTCTTCTACAAATGCCTTCAAAACTCAATTCTATAGATGAAAAGACACACAATGCCTTTTCAAATAAACAGTTACATATTGAAGATTTGGTACTTTTTTTTTTTTTTTTTTTTATACTCAATTGAAGATTTGGTACTTAGAGAAGACTTTTATGTCCACCTCAACAATTCAATCGAGATAGCATTAACGTCTTGATCCGGATATCAAATCTCAGCTCAAAGAATTTCCTTCTTTTATATTGCTATTGTTACAATTAATGATTTATATATGCTTAATTTGTTGCATTTTAGTTTACTTTCTTTAGTTTCGTTGTAAACTTTATGATTATTAATTATCATCCTCTCCTTAAAAAAGAAACAAGAAAACAAAATATCTGCATTCCCTAACATATATAATTAGAATGCCATTGATTGATATATATTTCTCTTCCACCCTCTCTTGTCTGGTTTTCTGCCAAATTATCAGCAGAAAAACACTTCCCTAACTTCTTTGTTTGGTACAAGTCTGGAAGCATAAGGGTGTCTTTAGGTTGTGTCCTCCTCATGAGTTGGGAAACTAAATTAAAGGCTTGCTGAGACATGTTAGTTGTTGCCTTAATACTTTAATTGCAATGTTGTGGAAAGCTGAGATTCTTCACAACCTTCCCATAACCGTTGTTGTGCAGCATGTAACATGTCATAAAATTCTCTTGTGTTACTATTTGGCATCTCTTTAGCACCTTCATTAAAGTTATCCCAAAAACTTGGCCCAGCTGCATCCATCGCCATCGTCTCATACTGATTTGGATGGTTTTCAAATGCCCCCTGTGGGGAATGTGAGCCACCTGGTATTAGAGACATGGACCGATGATTTTCTCCTCGTGTTTCACCATGACTAGTCCATACATAATAGTCCGGCTTGAAACCCTTCTTATAAAGGTGCACCTTCACTTCATCAAACTTCAGATAATACCTACTTTTACATTTCACACATGGACACCTAAGCTCTCCCCATTTTTGAGAATAAGGTGATTGATATACGTATGCAAGAAACTCATCAACACCTTGCTCAAACTCTTCCGTCACCCATTTAGTACTCGGATTAATTCTATTATACATCCATCTTCGATGTTCTGGGACTTCTTCCATTCTAAAAAGCAAGCATTCTATTTTAGAAGAGGAAAAAGCAAATGTGCAAGTCGGAATGTTTATGAGTTAAGGCATGCAAACCAAGGGTAAGATTTGGTGCTTGACTTAGAAGAGGAAAAAGCAAATGTCATGCAAAAAGTCAAGCCACATGTGCAAGTCAAAATGTTTATGAATTAAAATCAATACAAGAAACCAATTCTTGTCTAGAAACAAGGCTAGACACTTTGGGTTGATATGGTTGAATTCGATCGAGGTGTTTAAGTCCTATAACTAATAGTATGAGCTACTCAATGGAGTACTTAACTAATAGTCAAAGGGGCTGATTATTATGCTGAAACATTCAACAAGGTTCAAGCTATTAATAGCAAACCCAATAAATCACAACTAAGTCCAATAATCCACAATGTGGTAGTTTAGTAAAACTCAATTCAAACACACTTTTAGCAATTTCTCAAGTGCACACGACATTCAAGCATATTTTTTTCTTTCCTTTATACACCTTAACCCTATACTATGGAATCATAAATCAGGCATATTTTTTTTAATCCACTAGTTTTTTATTCCTCTTATCTAAATTGGCCATTCTTTGCATTTCTAAACATATTCAAAAACCTTTAACTAATATTCAAGCAAAGCTACATCACATTCAGGAAATTACCGTATGCGCTTAACGAAAGCGAGTAGGAGGAATAGACTTTTGGTACAGTGAAAACTCCAAAGAAACCTGAGTAGTTAGAAACATATCAATGTGTCGGTTGGAAAATGGCAACAACAAAAAACATGCTAATAATCCACCCAAAAAAATTGAAATAGTGAAAAAAAAACCATCTTTGATATATTTTTAATTACTCAAACAATTTTTTCCCCAAAACTTATTCTACATAATTGTTTTAAGAACATAAAAATATATTTTGGAATTAAACAAGCCTTATATCTTTTTTTTAATGATTCTCATTATCCCTAATATAAATTTGTTGCTAGACTTGCTTTCAAAAATATCCTTCTAGTCAGTAACTTTTGTTGCAATAAAGCGAGACTTTTTGATATAATTAATACTCATTTTAGTTTATTAAAGGCTTAAAATTAGAAGATAAAAATAGAAAGAAAGAACTCAATTATGCATAATAGATATATATTTTGGTGCATAACAACATCTTTTTTAGCAGTTAAATTTCTCAACTGATCTTACTCAACAACAAAAAAATGTTATAAATCAATCAAAAGTAAACTTACCGAATTTGGCCAATTTCCAAATGGTTATGGAATTACCACATCTGGCTAAAACAAAGAGCAAAAACCGCTAACCGCACATTACATAGGTTATGGTCAGAATTTACATGTTCACATGCTTAACTACAGAAATAATTGAGTATGTAAAACAAGCGACAAAGAACAATACCTTACAATAACTGAATAACTGGAACTATTATTGTGTATGGTGCACATGGGAATAACGAAAAGTATAGAATTTACATGTTCACATGCTTAACTACAGAAAGGGCGAAGGAGCAATTTTGCATACAAAGTTTGCTTCGTGGAGCGCTCAGCACCACTAAGTTTGAAAATGAGCAAAAGTACACACGACGTTACGTTTTGGGAGCGTCCAGCACCACGACCGTTAGTTAACCGTTAGTTGACCGTCAACTTGGATGGAACGCTGACGTGGCGCTAACGTGGTCTGACACGCTGACATGGACGGCGACGTAGACGCTGACGTGGAATAAAAAATTCAAAAAAATAGGAAAAAATTCAAATAGTTAAAATAATTAGAAAAAAATTTAAAAATTATTAAAAAAAATAGAAAAAATTTCAAAAAATGAGGAAAAAATTAAAATAACTTTCAAAAAATTAAAATACCCGCCCGATGGGCCCCACCATGACCACCCTACTCTATGTTTTATGTCGGCGGCAATCGGTTCTTAGTTTATTATATACTCCCTCTGGTCCTAATTATAAGACAACATTTGAGAGTTTGTTTTGGTCCTAATTATAATACAACGTTCTAATTTTTGTCAATTTCTTCCTAAAAGAAGCCTATTGATATAAATGAGGGATTATGTGATTTCAATCAACTACCTTATTGATTTCACATAATCCCTCATTTATATCAATAGGCTTCTTGTAGGAAGAAATTGACAAAAATTAGAACGTTGTATTATAATTAGGACCAAAACAAACTCTCAAATGTTGTCTTATAATTAGGACCGGAGGGAGTATATAATAAAGGGCAACCGATTGCCGCCGACGGCCGACGGTAGGGTGGTCGGTGGTAGGGGCCCATTGGTAGGGTATTTTAATTTTTTCCTCATTTTTTGAATTTTTTTCTAATTATTTTAATTATTTCTAATTATTTCCTCTTTTTTTGAAATTTTTTCTAATTTTTTGAATTTTTCCTTTTTTATTTTTTTATTCCACGTCACCGTCCATGTCAGCGTGTCGGTCCACGTCGCGCCACGTACACGTTAGCGTTCCATCCAAATCGAAATATTGTACCCTAATATTTGGGCTTCATGAGTTTCCGACGGGATTAACGCAAAATTTTCTCAAAAAAAAAAATTTCGATTTCTTGGAGGGAAAAATGCCGCAAATTTGCTACGGAATTGAAAATCCGTAGCAAAATTTTCTCAAAAAAAAAAAAAAAAAAAAAAAAAAAAAAAAATCCAATTTCTTGGAGGGGAAAAGCCCGCAAATTTACTACGAAATTGAAAACCCGTAGCAAAAATTTTGCTACGAAATCCAAATCCGTAGCACATTTCTACGGATTTTGAATTCCGTAGCAAAATTTTCTCCAAAAAAAAAAAAAAATTCGATTTCTTGGAGGGAAAAAGCCCGCAAATTTGCTACGTAATCCAAATCCGTAGTCCGTAGCAAATTGCTACGGATTTTGAATTCCGTAGCAAAATTTTCTCAAAAAAAAAAAATCCGATTTGCCCCTTTTTGCGACGGAAATTCATTTCCGTCGCAAAAGCACATTTTTTTGCGACGGAAATTAGATCCGTCGCAAAAAAATTTGCTTTTTTGCGACGGAAATCAAGTTCCGTCGCAAAATCGGGCTTTAATACCTTCTAAAATCATTTAGACATCCGTCATTTCGCACTCCATCCGCCATTTTGATCTCCTCTCCACCTCTTAGTTATTTTTTCGGTCCTCCTCATCACCTCCGCCCCTCCCCGTCCCCGCTCTTCCTCCGGTGTTGGCCCTCTGTCTCCTCCAACGTCCTCCGTCCTCCGATTCCTCACCGTTTCCTCCGTAACGTCCCTCTCCCTCCCTCCCTCTCTTGTTCTCTATTTTTTTTTTTTATCTCGAAGTGATTGTTGGTAAGCATTCATCACTCATTGTACAATTGAAGATGTTCATGTATTCCTCTTTCTACAATAAAAAAAAAAACCGTGTGGTATTGTGGTTCCTTCATTTCTTCCTTTTTTAATCTGTTTGATGCAAAGTTTTTTGTAATGAATATTAAATTTTTTTTATAATTCTTAGATATTAGGATCTATCTTTTATAATTTTTAGATATTAGAATATGCCTTTTATAATCCTAGATATTAGGATCAGCCTAAATCAATCAATAGATTATAGAACTTGAATTTTGTAATTGCTTTTCTGTTTTATAATTCCTAGATATTAGGATCGGCCTAAACTATAGTATCTACATGTATTAAAATCGTGAAGGCATATGAATAATAAAAATAAAAAGCTCAAAGGATTTTGTACATTTCTTTTTAATTTCATAATATTTTATATTTTTTATATAAATTTGTTTTTTAGGAATTGAGTTTTGCAACGGAATGACCGAATGACCATACCGGTGCAACAAACACGGAGATGATGAAGCATATGAAGATTCTACTTCAGTCCCTAATGAAGGACAAGGATGACCATACTCAACTCTTGTTTAGACTTCTTTTTTATTACATATTATTCACAACATTATTATTTATATTTTGTTTTCTCTATGTAAACTCTCTATGTAAACTCTTTATGATTATTGTTATATATTCAGTTTTCTCAAAAAAAAAAAAAAAAATCCATGGTACACTATTCACTTTTCTAAAAAAGAAAAATTTTAAAAAAAAAATTTTAAATTTATTAGTTTTGCTACGGAATTTGTTTCCGTAGCCAATGCTCCAATTTGCTACGGAAAAAATTCCGTAGCAAATTCTCCAATTTGCTACGGAAAAAAATTCCGTAGCAAAATGGAGAATTTGCTACGGAAAATTTCCGTAGCAAAATTTCGAATTTGCTACGGAAAAAAATTCCGTAGCAAATTTTCGAATTGCTACGGAATTTTTCCGTAGCAATTCAAAATTTGCTACGGAATTTTTTCCGTAGCAAATTCCGTAACAATTGCGACGGATTTTAAAAATCCGTAGCAATTGCTACGCGATTTTTTGCTACGGACAAATTCCGTAGCAAATCCGATTTGCTACGGAAAATGTCCATTTTGCTACGGAATTTTTCCGTAGCAAAATTTGATTTTTCTTGTAGTGGTTTACCACACTCGACATCTATCAAGCTATCCGAGATTTCCATGCAGTTAAAAATTAATGAACAATGATGAGGTATAAATAAGATTAAAAAAGTGGCACATTGTATAGTATTGATGTTATGATGAGATGTTTGTATGTGTGGCATGATGAGTTCTAAATACTCCCTCCCTATTTATAAGATCCTGTTAACCGAACTGTATTTAAGAAAACAATTAAATTAGTTAACACTAGTAAAATGTGTAAAAAATATTTTTATATAAAAATGGTACATATCAATTCAAAAATAGTATATTATTAATAGGTACAGAGGGAGTACTAATTTATACATAAGATTTTCTTCTATTTCTTATTATTATGTTTATTCTTTCATGTTTACGATCAAAGTAAACTCTCAACTCAATTAGTTCTTACATTTAGGATTGTAGTAAAAATTTATTCCAAAATATTGACTGATCCAACTAGAGATATCGGTAAAAATAAGATGCCACGTTTCCAGTAACGATTGCTGCCCTTTATTATATCTTGTTTGAGAGGAAAGTATTGATGATTCATTTCTATACCGTGATTTGTCAAGAGCAGTCTTATCGATTGAGATAAGCTTTGAAACTGATATCAAGCATTTCTTAGAATTGATGTTGATAATGTAAAGATTAATCCTTGATAAACTAGAAGATATTTGGGATGCAAGGAATCATTTCTTAGTTAATGTTATCCCACCTTGCTTAAGTCAGCTGCTATCAAAATTTGGTTGTGGGAATTAATAAACAGTCAAAAAGAAGCTATAGTTCATGTTTTGTCTTTTTAAGAAAAGGGTTGGGTAAACGCCTGAGGATAATAGACGGCTTGTCTTGCCCAACATTAGTATCACTTAGAAGGAAAAGAGATTTCACCCTGCCTTTGGATCGTGGGTGAGCCCAACCCTTTTCCTAAAATTTTCGTATATATATAAAAAAAAGAAACAAAGAAAGGGGTTGGGTTTCTCTCATAATCATTTTTTCATTATCCCTCATCATCTCTAAATTATATTCGTCCAATTAATTACGATACTATTTTAACATTTCTCTCATCTTCCTAGTCAACGGCCTAAATGGGTTGATAGGAGAAAATGAAAAATCTTTTAACCAATTGGATTGGTTTGAAATTAATACGGTTATAAATATAATTACTGTTGATGTAGTTGTTTGTTAGAATTTATCATACTATGTTTCGATTGGTTGGTTAAGCATTATTGAGAAAAATCTAATGGGATGCTTGTTATTTTTCAATTTAGGGATACAACTTACTCTCTCTGCCGTTATTATTATATTTTAATAATTGAACTATGTGGTTTAAGAAAATTCTTAAAATTAGCTGTATTATGTAATAAATATGTAAGAAAATGATTTGGGATTATTATATGATGCAATAATAATAGTTAAATGTCCTAAACTACTAATCTTTTGGTACTTTCTATAACAGCCTCAACCAAATTAAGAATGTAGTAAGAGAGAAAAATAGAGTAGTAATAAAAAAAAAAAGATATGATATTATTACTACTAATTTTGATTACTACCAAGTCACTATCACTTTTTTAACCGTTAGATCAAATCTCAATAGGGGAGAGAAATGATACTGAGATAGATGAGATTCGATCTAACTAAAAAAAATGGTTGTGACTTGGTAATGACCAAAATTGGTAAGGATAATATCATATCCCATAAAAGAAGGTATGAAAGAAAATGTAGTATAAAAAAAGATGAGGAAAGGGAATAGAATTAATTATGGGCAAAAATGGTAAAAACTCATTAAATGCTTAGACAATTTCAAGTAGACTCTTATAAAAAAGATCAAGGCAAATTAAATTTCAAACTTTTGTAAAAAGGATAAGGGGAGTATCTTTTTGAATTTTTGTTATAAAAATATTTAGATTATTTCTTCATCGTCTTATTATGTTCTCTCAACAACGTTTTTTTACAAAATTGTTATAGCACAATAATAAAAAATTATTTACCTTCTAAGTTATAACAGCAAAGATTCAAATATTAATTTGTCAAGTATAAGAGATTAACTCTTTTTATTATTTTCTCCGTTTTTAATATAAGACATATTTATAAAGTTGGTTTTGATTCTAATATAAAAAAAAATTTTCATATTTGTCAATCTTTTGATAATTTATCCATATTGATGTTCCTTCAATAACAATCAAATTGGAGAGGGAATTAAGGACTTAAGAAATTAAGGAAGGTAATTAGGGTGTTTCAAAAAATACATATCATATTAACTAACTTAATCAACTTTCTTTATTTAATCAAATTATATAAATATATTTTACACGAAAAAAAGACTGAAGGATTAGAACTAACTAAATCTTGTTGGTTAATTATAACCACTTTTAACATAACAAATCAGGCGGACCAGCCAGAGTGCATTGCTGGATTCACGTTTTGATAATAATATATTAATTAATTTTTCTTAATTTAATTAATATACTCCCTCGGATTCTTATTATAAGAACAAACTAACAAATACATTTAGTCCTCTTTATAAGGCATTTACTTGTTTATAAGAATCATTATTTTTTTTTTTAATGTATGCTCATAATTAATAAAGGTAGTGGGTGAGAGTAATAATTAATATGATATTAAAATTTAGTGCAATTAGTAGGAGTAATATCAGAAATTACTTAAAGTTTAGGGTAAATTTATTTACTTCAACTGTTTTTTTTAGTTTGTGAGAATGGTTAGTTTGTGCAATGTAATGTAATAAGGATAAGAAGGAGTACTAACTTAAATCACATCACATAGGTTATAATCACGAGGCATACCATCTGTCGGCTCAAGGGGTCTGGAGGGGTAAGTAGTTGTGAGCTAGGATCATCATTACTGATAAATGATAGTACCTACCTAATTTTCTCTACTTATCAAATGGATTAAATGCGGCTCACAATGAGTATCACATGGGCAAAAATTGTATAGCTGACATCACTCAATTTTTTTTTTTTTGGTCAAAGGGACATAACATTAACATAAACACAGCTTACAAAGTTCAACATACTACAGACCTGACTGCAAATTAAACGAGCAGAAACCGAACTGAACAAATAAGACAGCAAACATAAACTACAACATAGAAGCAGCAAACAGCGACTACCACAGTCCTAAGGAAACTGAAATCAAGTAACCCCTGTTGCAGCGAGAGGGAAAGTAGGATCATTCACTTCATAACTCATCCTTTGCATGTCCAAAGCTAGAATAGATAACAAGGAAGGTGTTGGTCTGTCGACCCACCCAATCGGGCACACCTCCTTATAAGCACATGCCGCCAAATAGTCGGCGGCTCTATTACCCCCCGGGAATAAAAGACAGAAAAAACCCAGCCTTGTTTGCAAAAAGACAAATAATCTCATGAATGAGACTCCTACACCTCCATTCACACAAAGACAAAGAGATTTAGCATTCACAAAAGATACCAATGACAAGCAATCGATTCAAATACCACCTTGTCATGTCCCAAATCAATCGCAAGCGCGCGCGCCCCTTGAGTGCTAGTGCCTCCGTCATGAAAGCGATATAGACTTGAGCTTGTCCACATAGCCCCACTTAAAGGACCCAAACCAATCCCTAAGACAACTCCTATAGCAAGATTCTCCCTTTACGAAATGAAGGCTCCATCCACATTGAACTTGAGCCATTCATGGCTGGGCGGTGCCCATTTATCGAAACATCCAAACTCTCCGGGTATTAGCTCCCATAACAGATCGCATTCCTTCCCACCGCCGCCAAAAATCCCCATTGCACCTCAAGTTGGCGATATAATGACAAGAAGAGGATCTGGGTTAGCATGATTAAATACTTTCCCATTCCTTTGCTTCCAGATTAGCCATAAAATCCAGCAAATGAGAGAGATATCATTAACACTAACATTCGGCATATTATTAATCCTCAACCACCAAACAGAAAAATTAGTAACATTAGTGCAATCAAATCTAGCCCCCAAGCTACACCCAAACCACACACAACGAGTCCATGGGCAATGAAAAAGCAAGTGTTCTACAGTTTTTACTGCATCCTCACATATTGGGCATGTCCTGGAGGGAGCACATTTTCTAAGATACAAGGCATCCTTAGTTGCCACAACTCTGTTCAGCAATTTCCAGATAAAATGCTTAACTCGTGGAATAGTGTTAATTCTCCACATTGATTTCCGGGTTGAGGGGATAGCACCACCGATGGGCCGGCTCCCCGTGCACTACCCGGGCCCTTTCTTTGACTACATGATAACCATTTTTGACTCGGTATTCACCATTAATTGACCCAGTCCAAATCAGCCGGTCATTCAAGTTATTCGTGGGAATTTTAATGGCCCTGATTGCTGCAGTAACGCTAGGTGGGACAAGGTGGGCAATCGGGGCCAAGTTCCAAGCCCCGTCTTCAATCAGTTCACTCACCATCCCATGCGTAATAATATGTTCCGTGGCATCCGGAGGTTTCACCATTGGCTGGATCCCTGGTATCCAAGCATCTCCCCATATCCGAACCTCTCTTCCGCTTCCAATATCCCACAACAGATCAGTCTTGAGGAAATCCCTCCCTTCCAACAAACTTGACCGACCAAGATGCCCCGTGGCCTTTTTCCGCATCAATGAACTCCGCTTCCGGAAATACACACTCTTGAGGACCTTGACCCACAAGTCGTTAGGCCGATTCATAAGCCTCCAAGCCGTCTTGCCTAATAAGGCTTTGTTCATAATAGCCAAATCCCAAACCCCATGCCACCATCACCTTTGCTTGAAGCAATATGATCCCATGCCTTCCAATGCATCCGCCACCAAAGGCCTCCCCCCCCCCCCCCCCCCCACCACCAAAATTTGCTACCATACCTTGAATTTCTCTTCGCACGCCTTCAGGGTGAACTTAAAACAGTTCATGGGATATATAGGTATTGCCTGAATAACTACTTTAAGTAGAACTTCTCTTCCCGCCGAAGAAAGGAATTTGTGACTCCAATTTTGTAGTTTATTTGAGACCCGTTCTCGGATATATGCTAGCGCTTGATGCTTCGTCTTTCCCCATACACTAGGAATACCCAAATATTTACCTGGATCCTCTGAATAGGAATCTGTAACAAGTTCCTTGTAGCTAGTCTCACCTCATCTGGAGTATTGGCCGAGAAGAACAAACTGGATTTCTCAAGATTAAGCACCTGACCAGATGCATCACAGTACATCCTCGAAATTTTTGCCACCGGGCCCACGGTTGTAACGGTTAGCACTTGAATAAACAAGCGCGTCGTCCGCAAAAAAACTATGGGTGAGCATCGGACAGTTTAGGCTCAATTTAACTCCTTTGAGGCAACCTGCATTAGTACACTTGGAAATCATCAGAGATAACACCTCTGCAACCAAAATAAAGAGATAAGGTGATAACGGATCCCCCTGCCTCAGACCTCGGCTAGGCTGAAATGACCTCACCGATTCCCCAGCTAAGCAAACATTTAACTTAACCGACCTTACACACTTCATCACAAGAGATACCCAGGCCGGATCAAATCCAAAACGAAGCAACACCTTTTCTAAAAAAATCCATTCAACCCTATCATAAGCTTTACTCATATCCATCTTGAGGGCAAATTCATATTTCTTGCTAGTCCTTTTCCTCCTTAAATAATGATAAACTTCGTGGGCGATAATAATATTGTCATGGATGCACCGGCCAGGGACAAAGGCCCCTTGGTTGGAGGAGATACAATTCTCAAGAAAGGGTCTCATTCTATTAGCCAGGAGTTTGGAAATAATTTTGTAAGAAAAGTTACACAATCCTATAGGGCGAAAATGAGTAACATGTTCAGGTCTCTCCACTTTGGGAATTAAAACTAAGTTAGTATCATTTACAGCATTCAAATCAGACTTCCCAGCAAAAAATTCCAGAACCATAGAGCAGATAGAATCACTTACCTCCGGCCAAGTATTATGGTAAAACATCCCCGAGAAGCCATCCGGACCAGGGGCCTTTGAGCTTCCGAGACTGAAGGCTGCCCTCTTGATCTCCTCCCTAGAGATAGGACTTAACGTAGCACGTTCATTTCAGCTGAAATCTTGTTATCGATAAACTCCAAAACTGGTTCCATGTGGTCGGGACTAGAGGATTGGAAAGTTCTGGAAAAAACTCGCTATATTATCTTCCACCGCACCTTTTTCCTCGACAACCACACCCCGTAATCATCTTTAATGCACACAATCTTGTTCCTCTGTCTCCTCTGCATTGTGGATAAATGGAAGAACCGGGAATTCCTATCGCCTGCCATGAGCCAGTTAACCCTTGATCGTTGCCACCAGAATTGCTCCTCCCTTTCAAGAGCCTTATCAATGGCCATCTTTATATCCTTAATAGCCCGACACTTAGCCTCTGATCGATATCCTTGAGATAGCACCTCCATTGCTTCTTTAATTTGTCAATAAGGACAAAGATTGTTTGGGAATTCAGCCTTACTCCATAACTCCAACGCTAGCTTGCATTGATTCAACAGAGCCGAAAATACCCCAATGGCAGACGCCGTATCACCCTCTTCCCATTTCCAGCTAGAGGCCACAACCTGATGGTAGCACGCATGATGGATCCATTCGTTCTCAAATCTGAAGACCTTCTTCCTCCTAAGTTAGATTCCGGTTGGCATTGGATAAATAATAGGCATCACTCAAGTTCAGTAATCAATAATACTCCATCCTCCCTTTTTTTTTTTTTTTTTTTTTTTTTTTTTTTTGCCAAATCCCTTTTTTGTATTCAAGCAACTAAATTATCTATATAAAAAGCTGGTTAAAATTGGTTAATAATAATAAATTAAATATATAAAAATTATAACTTGTTTTTCAAAGATACAATTATTTTATCGAGGAAGGGTGAGTGCTTGAGAAAAAAATGAGTAAACAGGAGTAGTTAATTAATATGGTTAATGTGGAAAAATAAAAATAATTAAAATTTTCAGATATACTGTTAATGTCTTTTATAAGTAGAAACATATTATTTCTAGACAATTTTGTATATAAAAACAGGAGGGAGTATAAAGAAAATGACCCCATCATGCTAATAATAAAATATACGACACTTTAATATCCCAAAATTTTAAAATTTCAATCAAGACTTCTATTCTTTATATTGAAATAGAAATGAAATCAACTGGCATACTATTTTTTATTTGCATATGCAAGTTTAAAATCTTGAGTTAAATTAGCTAGAAATTCTAAATGCTAAATGGAGATATTTTTTATTTCATTAAAATAATTTATATCCTTGATGATCCAATCACATATTAAAAGAATTTATTATAAAATTTCATTTCGTTATTCAAGTATACATATCAAACAATTCTTCTGTTTTTAACATACCAAACATAATGTGCTTTGAATTGTTATTGGGCTTGTTATTTTTCAATTTAGGGATACAACTTACTCTCTCTGCCGTTATTATTATATTTAAATAATTGAAGTCTGTGGTTTATGCAAATTCTTAACATTAGCTGTATGTAATAAATATGTAGGAAATTGATTTGGAATTATCATATGATGCAATAATAATAATTAAATGTCCTAAATTACTACTCTCTTTTGTTATTTTTATAATAGTCTCACAACCAAATTATACGATTTAAGAAATATGTTCAAATTAGTTAAAAAATAATAAATATGTCAAAAATATGAAATAGAATGTAGTAAAAGAGAAAAATAAAGTAGTAAGAAAAGAATGTATGAAAGAGAACGGAGGATAAAAAAAGATGAGGAGAGAATAAATTTAGTTATGAACAAAAATGGTAAAAACACATTAAATTTTTATACAATCCAAGTAGACTCTTATAAAAAAAACCAAAGTAAATTAAATTTCAAGATTTTATAAAAAGGATAGGAGGAAAAATTAAAATTCAAGCTTTTATAAAAATAATAGGAGGGGGTATCTTTTCGAACTTTTGTTATGAAAATATTTAGATTATTTCTTCATCGTCTTCATCTATTTTCTTAACAACGTTTTTTTTTTACAAAATTGTTATAGCACAACAACAAAATTTATATACTACCTTAGGTCTTCATTATAAGATAAAGTTTGTAGTGCAATTTACACTATAAACTTTATCCTCTAATTAGGAGTGAAAGAAATACCTTTTAAATTATAATACATCTTTTAGCAGAAATTCAAATATTAATTTCCGGAGTATAAGAGATTAATTCCTTTTATTACTCCCTCTGGTCTTTAATATAAGACATATTTAAAGAGTTGGTTTTAGTCCTAAATATAAGATAAAGTTTTTATATTTGTCAATATTTTTTAATTTACCCTTATTAATATTCCTTCAATAATAATCAAGATAGAGAGAGGATGAGGGAATTAAGGAAGGTAACTAGAGTGTTTTAAAAAATATATATTATATTAATTAACTTAACCAACTTTCTTAATCTAATCAAATCAAGTAAATATATTTTACACTAAAAAAGGCTGAAAGAGTAGAACTAAATCTTATTGGTTATCTATAACCACTTTAACATAACAAATCACTCGGACGAGCTAGTGCCTTGGCGGATTCACGTTTTGATGAACGATGATAAATATTAATCAATTTTACTTAATTTAGTTAATATACCAACTGTAAATCACATCACATGGGTGATACTCACGAGGCACACCATCTTGTGGCTCAAGTGCTTTGGCGGGGTAAGTTGTTGGGAAGTAGGATCATAATTATTGATAAATCATACTCTCCTGACTCCTACCCACCTAATTTTCTACCTCTTTTAGTCCTTATTATAACACACAAATTAATAAATTTATTTAATTCTTTTTATAAGGTACTTATTTGTTCTTAAGGAACATTAATTATTTGTTTCCATATGTATCCCTAATTAATAAGGGTAGTGGATGAGAATAACAATTATATGATATTAGAGTTTAGTGTAATTAACATGGGTAATATTGGAAGTTACTTAAATTGTAGGACAATTTTATTGACTTTAATTGTTTTTATTGGTTTGTAAGAATTATTAGTTGTTGCCTTATAATAAAGACGATAGGAATACTTATCAAATGGATTAAATTTATCTCACAATGAGTGTGACATATGCAAAAATGGTATAGCTGACATCACTCAAGTTCATCACCAATACTACTCCATCCAGCCTTTTTTATATACAAGTAATTAAATTATCTATATAAAAGGTTGGTTAAAATTGGTTAATAATAATAAATTAAATATATAATAAATCATAACTTATTTTTGAAAGACACAATTATTTATGGAGGAAGGGTGAGTGCGTGAGAAGAAAAAAAAAAAAAAAAAAAGAGTAAATAGGAGCAGTTAATTAATATGATTAATCTGGAAAAAATAAAAATATATTAAAAATTTCAGATAAACTGTTAATGTCTTTTATAAATAGAAACATATTACTTCTAGAAAAATTCGTATATAAAAACCGGAGGGAGTATAAAGAATATGACCCCTTCATGCTAATAAAAAAAATACGGCACTTTAAAATCCTAAAATTTTAAAATTTCAATCAAGGCTCCTATTCTTTTTATTGAAATTAGAAATGAAATCAACTGGCATACTATTTTTAATTTGCATATGCAAGTTAAAATCTTGAGTTGAATTAGCTAGAAATTATACATGCTAAATTGAAATATTTTTTATTTCATTAAAATAATTTATATTCTTGATGATCCAATGATATATTAAAAGAATTTAATATAAAAATTTCATTTCGTTATTCAAGTATACATATCAAACAATTTTTTTTTAAAACATATCAAACATAATGTGCTGATCCATACTCAAAATATCATTTGATATGGTTTGAATATGTGCCAAGAGCGATTTATTCTTGTCTATAATATATTTACTGTGTGGGTTTCTATCTATATATGCGCATTTTATAAAAATAAAAAGGAACGTATATAAAACTAGATGTAATGAAAAATAGTTTTCTTTTTGGCTGAAGTAATGAGAAATAAATAAAATTTAAAAAAGTGATAGTACTATATAAAAGAAATAAGTGAAGGTTTGAAAATTTATTATTGAAAAGTTCAATCATTTTTATGATGATTAATTTTGTTTAATGTTAGACTACCGTTACTAAAAAAGTGAATCAGTGACAAAATTTAGTGATAGAATTCCGTTGCTAATCAATTAGTGACAACTTATTTTGGATAGAATTATCAAAATCAACTCCAAAATGTATTCCTATCATTAGGAGCGGAGGAAGCATTTGGTATGCAAAGAATCATTTCTAAGTTAATGTTATCCCAACTTGATAAAGTCAGCGGCTATCAAATTTAATTGTGGGAATTAATATACGCAAAATAGAAGCTATGATTTAAGAAAGCTAAGCGAAATAGTATTGATAGCGGTTGATTGATGGCCGTAACAGTGGTTGATGGGGCGGCTGGGCTGGTTGTTGGATCTGTCCTCTTTGGACCAATTGGATTGGTTTGAAATTAATACGGTTATAAACATAATTACAGTTGATGTGGTTGATTGTTAGAATTTATCATACTATGTTTTGATTGGTTGGTTAAGCATTATTGAGAAAAATCTAATGGGATGCTTGTTATTTTTCAATTTAGGGATACAACGTACTCTCTCTGTCGTTATTATTATATTTTAATAATTGAACTGTATGGTTTAAGAAAATTCTTAAAATTAGCTATATGTAATAAATATGTAGAAAATTTATTTGGGATTATCATATGATGCGTTAATAATAATTAAATTTCCTAAACTACTACTCTGTTTGCTCCTTTGTATAACAACCTCATAACCAAATTACACGGTTTAAGAAATATGTTAAAATTAGTTAAAAAATAATGAATACGTCAAAATAATGAAAGAGAATGTAGTAAGAGAGAGAAAAAGAGGAGTAATCAGAGAATATATGAAAGAAAATGCAGCATAAAAAAAGATCAGGAGAGATAATAGAATTAATTGTGGGCAAAAATGTTTAAAATACATTAAATATTTAGGCAATCTCGAATACTCTTAAAAAAAAAGGCAAATTAAATTTCAAACTTCTATAAAAATAATCGGAGGAAGTGTATTTTTGAATTTTTGTTATAAAAATATTTAGATTATTTTTTCTTCATCATCCTCCTCCCTCAATAATAGTTTTTACAAAATTCTTATAGCGCAACAAAACAAAAAGTATATATTTATTATACATCTTTCAACAGAGATTCAAATATTAATTTGCCAAGTATAAGAGATTAACTCTTTTTATTATTCTCTCCAGTGATTAATATAAGATATATTTAGGAAATTAGTCTTGGTCCTAAATTAAGACAATTTTCATACTCGCCATTTTGTTTTCCTAATTTAATCCTATTGATGCTCCTTTAATAACAATCAAGAGGAGAGGGAATAAAGGAATTATAAAGAGTAACTAAGGGCCCATTTGGATGAGTTTTTTTATTAAAAAAACACTTTTTTAATGCAAAAAAATATTTTTTTATTAATTTATCTGTTTAGATGATTTTTTTTTAAAAGCAAAAGTAAAAACAAAAAACAAAAAAATAAAATGCTGCTTTTTTAAAAGCTCCAATTTAGAACTTAAAAAACACTTTTTTAAAAAACCCATTCAAAGGGGCCCTAAATTATTTTAGAAAATATATATCATACTAACTAATTTAACAAACTTTTCATAAATATGTTTTACACCCAAAAAAAGACCGACGGAGTTGAGCTAAAAATCTTGTTGGTAAATTATAACCATTTTAACATAACAAGTCACTCGGACGAGCTAGTGCACTGGCGGATTCACGTTTTGATAATATATTAATTAATTTTAATTAATTTAATTAAATATACTAACTGTAAATCCCATCACATGGGTTATAATCACGAGGCACGCCATCTTGCAACTCAAGTGCCCTGGAGGGGGTCTGGGGGGCAGTGGTTGGGAGGTAGGATCATTATTATTGATAAATGATACTACCAACCCAATTTTCTACTTGGATTAAATGCATGTCACAATGAGTATGACATATGCAAAAATGGTATAGCTGACATCACTCAAGTTCATCAATCCATAATACTCCATCCAACCTTTTTTATATACAAGCAATTAAATTATCTACATAAAAAGCTGGTTAAAAGTGATTAATAATAATAAATTTAATATATAACAATTATAACTTATTTTTCAAAGACACAATTATTTATGGAGGAAGGGTGAGGACGTAAGAAAAAAATGAGTACATAGGAGCAGTTAATTAATATGATTAATGTGGAAAAAATAAAAAAATATTAAAAATTTCGGATAAACTGTTGATGTATTTTATAAATAGAAACATATTACTTCTAGAAAAAATTTGTATATACAAACCGGAGGTAGTATAAAGAAAATGACCCCTTCGTCCTATTACAAAAATACGGCACTTTAATATACTAAAATTTTAAAATTCCATTCAAGGCTCCTCTTCTTTTTATTGAAATTAGAAATGAAATCAACTGGCAACTGTTTTTAATATAATTTGCATATGCAAGTTTAAAATATTTAGTTAAATAAGCTAGAAATTCTAAATGCTAAATTGAAATATTTTTTCTTTCATTAAAATAATTTATATCCTTGATGATCCAATCACATAGTAAAAGAATTTATTATAAGAATTTCATTTCGTTATTCAAGTATACATATCAAACAAAATTTCTTCTTTTGTTACCATATCAAACATAATGTGCTGATCCACAGTAAAAATATCATTTGATATGGTTTGAATATGTACCAAGAGCGATTTATTCTTGTTTATAATATATGTACTGTGTGGGCCTCTCTATCTATATATGCGCATTTTTTAAAAATAAAAAGGAAAGTATATAAAACTAGAAGTAATGAAAAATAGTATTTTTTTTGTTTGGCAGAAGTAATGAGAAATAATTGAAAATTAAAAAAGTACTAGTACTCATGTAAAAGAAATTAGTGAAAGTTTGAAAAAATTTTATCGAAAAATTCAATAATATTTATTTTGATTAATTTTTGTTCAATGAAAAGAAAAAAGCGAATCAACGAAATTTAGCGACAAAATTCCATCGCAAATCAATTAGTGATAACTTATTTTAGATATTGTTACGGACCTGCATTAAGCCTAGCAGCGATACGGCCCAGTAATAGATATACGTATCGGGATCTATCTATAACAAAGGGTCCTAATCGACCCATAATATAGGGCTATCTTCATATGCGATATAACGGCCAAGATATTCGCACCGAAGATCATGCGTGACCCAGTATATCCAAAGGTACACTCTATAAATATAAGGATCGAGCCTTAAGGTACAAATGTTCTACACGCCGACCATGGGGATGTTAAATTTCGATCCCCGTGACCACCGATGGCTAACACTAGAAGCAGTAGTCAGAACCCTCGGCCTGTAAATCCGCAACAGGCCGAGGCGAGTCAACAGCACCAAGTTCAAGAGCCACCGCAACCTGAGGATATCCCTGAGGATAACGCCACTAATGAAGAGAATGAAGTTTCTGACAGGGCATCCTCCCCCTCCCATAGTCGCTAAACCTCAGGACACGGCGGCACCAGAAATCCCAGTCCCAAATCTAGACTTCCTCTTCCTACAGAAAACCCAGGAATCAATGCTGAGGCGAATGGAGAACAATGAAAAGCCCAATAACCTCCAGCGCCAAGAAGATCTCAGAGTAATACAGCAGATGATGGAAGACCGATTCAAACAGTTTGAAACATTGGTTCAAGGAGAAGGCCGCGACGATTCACGTGGAAGCAAGGAAAGGACGACGCGCGATGTCAGTAATCCCTGTTGCAGTGAAGAACCGAGGTCAACACGACGGGATGCTAGCAGAACTACTCAGGGGACAAGCTCGGGACCAGCTCGAACTCAGAACCCAACCTCGACCTTGAAAAGACTACGCATGGAACGGATCTCGGACGATGAAGACCAAGATACGGAGAGAATGGCTCGACCTCGAAGCTCCCCCAAAGAGTATAAAATGAAGTACCTAACGGGACACAATAGAAGCCCTTTTTTTCCAAGGAAATCGCGAGTGCGCCGTATCCGAAGGATTTTGATTTGGTAGACCTGCCAAAGTATGACGGGACCCAGGATCCACGCTGTCACCTTGATACATTCGAGCTGCTCATGTTTGTTCGGTAGATTGAGGGCCCGGTCATCCCACGGCTTTTTGCAGCAACATTGGCTGGACCTACTCAAAAGTGGCTCCATACCCTACCAACCAATTCTTTGCAAAACTTTGAAGACCTCGGACGTAAGTTTGAATTGAATTTCGCAACTAGTAAGAAGCAGTCGAAGTCCCAATTCACTCTGAGTAAAATTAAGTAGAAAAGTGGGGAGACGCTCCAAAAATATTTGGACCGATTCAAGGAGGTAGCTTTGCAAGTACATTCACTCCCGGAGGATGTCCAGGTACACTGTCTCAAAGACAAAGAAGGCTATACTATGACTAATTTGTCTCGTGAGCAACTACGACATATAAAGCTTGAATGCTTATGGTGGCTTGTAACGCATGACAAAAACATACATGCGCAGAAGGTGCTGTCCCAACTGTCAGGCAACCAGCAATCAAAGAAGAAGAAATAGAGATGTTGTTTTATTGTAAAGTAGTTGAAAGTATTGGCTTTCATATGACCTTATTTTGCCAATGTATATAATTGGAAGTGAATGTACAAACTTTGCCCAGCCTTAGAGCAAATGCTAATTATTTTTTGACTAGCCTTAGAGCCAAATGTTGAATATAGCAACAAGAAATTCTATATTTACAACAGGAAATTCCTATTTTAACAACAACATTTTAAAACCTGCATTTTTTCAATTATGAGGTCCATAGGCTATTTACAACAAGAAATTCCTATTTAACAACAACATTTTAAAACCTGCATTTTTTCAATTCTGAGGTCCAGAGGCTATTTACAACAAGAAATTCTATATTTACAACAGGAAATTCCTATTTTAACAACAACATTTTAAAACCTGCATTTTTTCAATTCTAAGGTCCAGAGGCTATTTTTAACAAGAAATTCTATATTTACAACAGGAAATTCCTATTTTAACAACAACATTTTAAAACCTGTATTTTTTCAATTCTGAGGTCCAGAGGCTATTTTCAACAAGAAATTCTATATTTACAACAGGAAATTCCTATTTTAACAACAACATTTTGAAATTACAGGAACGAATTCGATCACAATCCTTCAAGCCCTTCATTTCTCTCGTCTTCCATCATGATTATCTACGTGTTGCTGGCACATGGTGGAGAAATTAGAATTGAGATCAGAGTAAAGAGAGACGACCTTGGAGATATTTCCGTTGAGCTCCTAAATCAAGGAAACGTTTTTCGCCATATTGTCGGAATCCTAGACCGGTGGTTCTTGTTCACCCGCGAATCGAAATCGGTTACGATCCAACACCGGCTGCACTTGCTAGAAGCTCTTGTTAAACGTTGCCCACGCCTTGGGATCGCCTTGTTCGGCCGCCTCCACTTCTCCGTCGGAATCCCGATGGTGGTGGTGCTAACGATTGTGTTGGTCGGGGATGATCGGCGGCGGCCCTTTCCAGGAAAGAGAGAAGAAAAAGGGAGAGAGGGAAGGTCAACCAGGTCATTTTATATTCACAAATAATTACAACCAGGTCCCTTGGGACTTCTGTGTAATTTCATGATTTGAAGGGACCTAATTGTAATTATCTCTGCTCTTTGGGACTTGAGTGTAATTTTCCTAGCAAAAATTGTACAAATGACATCAATTAAATTATTCAATGAAATATTTATACCCTTATCTCCTTAATGTAAAATATGTTTATCTAATTAATTATATTAAAAAATTAGTTAAGTTAGTTCATATTATATGTACTCTTTTTAATTTTTATTATAAGGTACCAACTTACAAACTAATAAAAATAATTAAAGTTACTAAAGTTGTCCTAAGATTTAAGTAATTTCCAATATTACTTCCTCTAGCTAATTGCACTAAACTCTAATATCATATTAATTATTACTCTCACTCACTACCCTTATTAACTAGGGGCATATATGGAAAGAAAATAATTAATGTTCATTAGGAATAAGCAAGTGTCTTATATTAAATACACTTACTAGTTGGTGTCTTATAATAAGGATCAGAGGGAGTATGTTCTAAAATATCCTAGTCATCTTCCTTAATTCCACTATTCTCTCTCTGGTTGATCATAGATGAGGAGAGTATTAATAGGGATAAATTATGAAAAGATTGACAAATATGTTTTATATTTAGGATTACGATTAACTCCCCAAATATATTTTATATTAAACATACCCGAGGGAGTACAAAAAAAAAAAAAAATACTCCGTTAGACCTAAAAAAGATATGAGTATAATTTATAACAAAATTTCTTCTTCTTGTTTTTTTTATATAAAAAATCTCAGGTAATTCAAATATAAACAAAGAAGACTGTTGGAAGCACCAGTAAAAATGGCATATGAAACAGTGTGATGTCCTATAAAAATTAAAGAGCAGACAATAAAATTATGGGTTTGTTGGTGAAAATACTTTCAAAATAGAAATATCACTAAGATAAGAATCTGTGTAACTAATATGCATAATCTGTAAACATACAATAGTACTGTACTAAGAAGAAAACCAGTAAAAACTCACAAGACTGCCGAATATGGTAATGAATTATGAAGAAATCCGGGCCCAACTTTCGTTGTGTCCTTAAGACAATTTTGCTCCCTCTATATGGATGCCCAAGGATGATGAGCAATTGTCTCCCAGGATAGAGCGGATTATTCGTCTTCAGAAAGATGACTCTCTCAATCTGAAGCCTAAGCAAATCCAACGAGTCTGCTTTCAGAATCACACAAACTATGTCTACGTAAATGTAATATGCGAGAGGAATGTTTGAGATTAATTTTAGATCTAGTTTTTCTATATCTAGGATTTTCAATATCTGATTTTCTGTCACTAGCACATCCTATTTATAGATGAAGGAAATTGATCAGATGGACACCCGTTGGCGAACCGACGCGACTGTGGCGAACTGACGCGACCGACGATGGTGAACCATTGGGACTTCTTATTCATAACCTATGGGATTTAGATCCTAAAATCCAACAATCCCCCACATGGATAAGAAGTTAGTCCATCACGACCAAATGCAAATGATCATGTATGCAAAGTGCGATTCCTCTACGAGCAAAGAATCGCATCGAGAAAGGTAGGGGTTACCTTTGAACCTTCTCTAGTAAAAACCTATCGGATATACTGGTCAATCTGGTGACGCGCTGTCTTGAACCGTCGACCTTTTAGTGTATACCAAGACAATAGGAGTTACACAGCTTGCTCCTCTAGCATCGTTGGTTCTCATGCGTGTCCATTTTGGCCCCGGACACCGCCCGGTTCCGTGATTGTTCTAGAGAATCGGCCGTTTAAATTCTCATAGAAGCGGCCCGCACTTCACACTCACATAGGTGATTCCTTGTGATGTAAGTCAACATACATCATCTGAACACATCAGATTAAGAAACCATTAAAAGCTTAAAAGCTTACCCTTATCTATATGCACTGTCTTGTCTAGGAATGAGTGAGAGTTTAAATCTCCACAGTGTTAACAGTCGATTAAGACTTAGTTGTCTCTTTGAACCTAGTTCGTGGGATCTCCACTCTCCTAGGTAGAGTTACCGCGATAATCAACAATGTATCGGCCTTAAACCCATTCCTTTGGACAAATTTCTAACTAACTCTCTAAGAATCCCTTTAGTCAATGGATCCGTCGTATTCTCTTTTGATTTCACCTAATCAATTGAGATGATTCCATTCGAGAGTAGTTGTCTAACGGTGTCATGTCTATGACGTGTATGTCTAGACTTGCCGTTGTACATGACATTCTTGGCCCTACCAATAGCTGCTTGACTATTAGTATCACAGTGTATACACACTGCCGGTACCGGTTTTGGCCAACTAAGAATGTTTTCAAGAAAATTACGAAGCCACTCGGCTTCCTCACCAGCTTTATCTAAAGCAATGAATTTTGCTTCTATAGTTGATCTTGCAATGCAATTCTGCTTGGATGACTTTCAGGGCACAACACCCCCTCCAAGGGTGAATACATATCCACTTGTGGATCTTGTGTCATTAGAGCTGGTGATTCATTTTGCATCATAATACCCTTCTATAACTGCAAGATACTTTTCATAATGCAAAGCAAAATTTTGAGTGGGCTTTAAGTAACCCAAAACTCTTATCATAACTTAATAAAGCTCATTTTTGGATTACTTGTAAAGCGACCCAACATGCTAACTGCATATGTAATATCAGGTCTAGTGTAGTTCATAACACACATAAAAACTGCCTATAACTCTAGCATACTCCTTTTGATTTTCAGCTTTGTTAGTACTTCTCGACAGACGAAGACTGGAATCTATAGGGTTCATCACAAGAGCTATGTTTAAACTCTTGAATATCTCAAGAATTTTAGCAATATAATTGTTCTTGTGATAAAGCCAACCCAACAGATGGTCTATGGATTTTTATTCCCAAAAAGAACATCTGCTAGACCATATCTTTCATGTCAAACTTACTGGTAAGCAACCGCTTAGTAGCTTTAATCATTTGATTATTACTACCTGTTATCAATATGTCATCTTCATATAGACAGACTATGGCAAATCCATTTTCAGTATTCCGAATATAGACACACTTGTCAGATTCATTAATACTAAAGCCATTTGATAGCATAACTTCATTGAATTTCGCATGCCATTGTTTCGAAGCTTGCTCTAGTCCATAATGGGACTTTATCAAGCAATTAACAAACTTTTTGTTCTTGTCCTGAGACAACAAAACGCTCAGGTTGTTCTAGATTGATCACTTTCTCTAGTTCACTATTCAAGAAGGCTTTCTTTACATCCATTTGATGTTATTCCAACCCATTCAATGCCGTTAACGCGATTAACATCCGAATGGATGTAATTCTTGTAACAGACTAGGTATCAAAGTAATCTAGGCCTTCACGTTGTCTATAGTCTTTTACTAC
Organism: Acacia acuminata; assembly: GCA_019022655.1. Taxonomy (NCBI): domain Eukaryota; kingdom Viridiplantae; phylum Streptophyta; class Magnoliopsida; order Fabales; family Fabaceae; genus Acacia; species Acacia acuminata. Next base: position 638,485 of record JAFJYI010000314.1, on the reverse strand, counting down.
TACCAAACCTAGCTTTGTACATATCAATAGTTCCATCTACTTTCATCTTCTTTTTGAAGACCCACTTAGAGGCTTATTGCCAAAAGAAATGTCAACCAATTCACAAAGGTGCGGTTTGACGAATGGATTCAAATTCACTATTTATAGCCTTTTTTCCGAATGGTGCTTTGGGAGAGCCCATAGCCTTTCCATGTGTTCGAGGCTCATTTTCCAACAAATAGGTCGAAAAATCAGACCAAAGGATATTATGGTCCTTTGTCTTGTACTACGTCTAGGTTTCTCCTCTATAGGATTATCACTTGTCGTAGTATCCTACGGTAGCACAGTACCGTTATCATTATTACCACTTGCTTTACTTCCCTTGTTGTACGGAAATAGATTCTCAAAGAACGTAGTGTCCCTTAACTCAATAACCATATTAACCAGATAACTGATACATCAGACCAAAAACTGATACATCAGACCAAAAACTGATATGTACTATTGTCAAGTGTATAGCCAATAAACATATAGTCCATTGTCTTAGGTTTGACTCTCAACCTTTTGGGTTTAGAAATCGCAACCTTAGCCAAGCACCCCCACACTTTCAAATATTTCAAGGAAGCTTTCTTTCCTTTCCATATTTTGTATGGTATGCTTTTGTATGCTTTTGTGGGGCACTCTATTAATTAGAGAGTTAGCCATTAAAATGGCTTCACCCCCACAAATTCTGTGGTAAACTAGATGTAATCAACATTTCTTACAATATACAACATTCAATCACAATGATGCTATAAAGATTTCACATAATTTAGTAGTGATGCATATCCCAACTAGAAATATTTATCATATTTGGGTGTCAAATTAAAATTAGCAACATTTAGTTTCAATAATTATAAAGACAAATAATCAACTTTTCGATTGATCCATAAACACCTTATAATAACAAACTTTAATACACCCACAATACAAACATAACATCATAGCATAAAGATTATGAGTAGTTGAAAAATCACCATAATATTTGGAATTAAAATAATTCATAAAGAATTGACCACTTTGTTGACTAACAAATCAACCATGCTTAATTCCAAAATTTAAATATTTAGCATTCATATAATTGCTATTTACAATATTTAAAAAACATAAAATCATAGCCACAAGATTATTCATGATTATAGAATTAAGGCTATAATTGCATTTTACCAATACATGAAATCATGCATGCTTATTATAATACTATGAAGAATTAGAACACATTTATCTCTGCACTAGATTAATTTTCATATCATGTCATATGCTTTTCACAAAATTTGCTTTCAATAGCAAATAACAAATATTCAAATTCTGTTAAGCCCAAACAGATTTATTATCATTATTTTAATTTGTCCCAACTATAATTTATATTTGGCCCAAAATTAAAAACAAATCAGCACTCACAAAAAAAAAGCCCAAAAAACATAAGGACAAAAAACTATCTAATTTAACGGTCCACAAAAAATTAGAGCCCAACTTTTTTCTTTTATAAAAAAAAAAACGTGCAGCCCAATAGACACCAAGATGGCCCAACATATGAGCCCCACGTAAATATTCTTTACAATTAATTTGGCCCATAATTAATCACTAACACCCCGCAGCTCGGTGGTTAAGGCGCCTCTTTCCCAAACAACTCGTCCCCTGGTTCGATCCTCCGCCAGCGTGTTTGTACAAGAATTTATTTTATAAAATATACTTTAAATATATTTTTCGCCATGCTTTGCCTAAGGGGTGCCAACAATTCAACCGTAAGGCGTCTCGCTTCAATGCCTTTGGTCTCGTGTTCGAACCTGCTAGTCACGTTTCTGTGGTTTTTTTTTTCTTTTGAAAAACAATGAAACACTTTTTCAAACATATTGTACAAAACGCAACCATGGGGTTTCGAACTCGGGACGCGTGGGTGCGACGCACTTCCCGAAGGCCGGCCTTCGCGCTTGAGCCGTGCGTCGTTCCACCGGAAGGAGGTGACTCCAAGATATAAAAACACGCCGGTTCTGATTGGGGTACCATTTAATATCAAACAAATGGATAAAGGAGCAATTTTACACATGTAATTTGGTCCAGGGAGCGCTCAGCACCACGTAAAATTTTCTGGACCAATTTTACACATGTGGTTAGCTTTTGGGAGCAAAAGTCACATGGGGGGTTAGTTGACCAGACGGTCAACGTCCATTTGGATGGACATGAACAGTGACGCTAATGTGGCGACCAAATTGGAGAGAGAACATGCCAAATGGACCAAAAAATGCTGACCGGGAATGACAAGTTAATTTAAAAAGAAAAAAAAAACTTAAACACAAAAAAAAACCATCTCCATCGGATTCATTCGAACCCGTAAATGAACTTCAACCCAGAAATCGAACCTAGATATCAAATGTTTTCTAAAAAATCGAACCCAGAAATGAACATTCAACCGAGAAGTCGAACCCAGAAATGAACATTCAACCCAGAAATCGAACCCAGATATCAAACGTTGTCTACAAAATCGAACCCAAAAATGAACATTCAACCGAGAAAAAAAGAATCTCTGGGATTCGATTCTCATCCTCACCAATCGTTTACAGCTCGGCCAATTTGTGTATGTTGCCCGTTTTGAATTCAATTCTCCTCTTCCTTGTGTCTCTGGGATTCGATCTGTTGCTGGCCGCCACCCATTTGTGGGAAGTCCCGAACCACTCATTGCGCGAATCTCGCTTCCAAACGGAATTCGTGATTCAACCGCGGATTCGATCCGTCCGTCGACTCCATTGCCATGTACCTTTACAGCAAGAAACCTGAGTAGGCGTGAGGTGAAAGCAAGGAATCAAAGACGGAAAATAAGGTTGAAAAAGTTAAAACAAGGACACCCCTAGCACCTCGAGATAATTTGCCATCAGGAAATTCGGATGAAATTAAGGTTCCGGAAAAGCCTCAAAGGTTTTCATCTCCCGCGACGGCCAAAAGATCGGCATCTGTAGGAAAGAAGAAAGTCACTGTGGTGGAGAGAGACCCTTCACCGATGGGAAAAGGAAAGAGGTCGGCATCTCCGGTGCCATCAAAGTGTGTGGTTCCAAGCTTAGTGATCGCACGTGATGAGAATCGGAGATGATGAAGGCTGTGAATTAGGGTTTCAGATTTCCCAATTTGATCTTCTATTAGAGGAGAGGAATCCGATGGAGTTGCTTTTTTTTTTTTTTTGATACATTTGAGCAACCACACATTATCTAAGTAATATCGGATCCGAAGCCTTCCCGGCGTCATGTCCGCATGCGAGCAACCACACATTATCTAAGGAATCCGATGGAGTTGCTTTTTTTTTTTTTTGTGTTTAAGTTTTTTTTTTTTTTTTAAATTAACTTGTCATTCCCAAATCCAGCATTTTTTGGTCCATTTGCATCTCTCCAATTTGGTCGCCACATCGGGCCAATCGCTCATGTCCATCCAAATGGACGCTGACCGTTGGTCAACTAACTCCCCATGTGACTTTTGCTCCCAAAAGCTAACCACATGTGTAAAATTGGTCCAGAAAATTTTACGTGGTGCTGAGCGCTCCCTGGACCAAATTACATGTGTAAAATTGCTCCTTTACCCCAAACAAATTAATTAAATCCTTCTTAATAAAATAAATAATGGTTAAGATATTCACAAATATCACCATTTTTATTCAGTCATTATTAATTCAAAAAGCTTCACAAGATTTTAGGAAAGATTATAGGAGATTAAAAATTATCAAACAAATTAATATCTCCATTAATAATAAATCTTTAAAAAGGATTAAATTCCTTTCCATTCTAATTAATTAAATTAGAATTTTTCTTTCTAAATACATAACATCCTAAAATTTAAGACTTTTAATAAATCTTATCATTTAGCTATTAAATATATTTAATTTCTGCAACTTGAAGCATGAAATCAAATAATATCCGTACGATATCTAATAATACCAATAAAATGTCCATGAAATATTATATTCACTTTATGAATTTAATATTCATCAAATCCTCATTAAAATAAGGAGAGGTTGTAGGAGATTTATTAACTACCCTATCAAACAAAACTAATATATTTATTAACTAAAGATAATCAAATTTTTCAACGGATGTAAATTCATCGTGCAAGTAATCAATATATAAATAATTAAATAACATATTGATTTCTATGAGTACATCTATACTGAAACGTCGGCACATTAAAAACTACACCCGCATTATTGTAAATTTTTAATACCGTTTCATTTAAACAAAGCCACGCATCCTCCCCAGACATTATTATTATTATTATTATAAAAATAATAATAGGCTCAAAACTTTAAAGCGAGTGTCCCTTTTTTATTTTTTTTATTTAAACAAAATAAAAAATCAAAACAGTGTTTTCATAAAACACAATAGACCGCTCAAGATGAAACGACTTATCCGTTTCATTTGAAACAAAAAAGGCACGTCGGTTTTGTTCATCTTCAACTTCCAAACCGGGTCACACAAACCCATGTGGATCCGTCTCAAAGGAAGACTTTCCCGATAGAAAAACAAATTTCCATCCAATGTTTCTATATTATAGTAATTTCTTGGCCTAAAACATATATACACTTATATATTTTATTGCAGAAATAAATATTCACATAACAGATTCAAAAGGAATATGTTTCCTAAAAATAGGCCTAGGAAATTGGAATATTTAAACAATTTGCATATATATACATATATTGCACATCAATCATATATATAAATAATTCCGAAACGAATGAAAATTACTTATAATAATTCATATGCAAATCAGAAACAAGTCGACATATACACATTCACAGAAATCATATCATAATATTGAAGTTTCAAACTTACGCATATATAATCCATAGAAATCATAATTTTAGAAACTTTAATTTTCCAAAATCAAATCTAAAATCTTAAAATTGAACACAGATTCAAATCAAAATTTCTACCAACACAGAAATCAACTTTATCTAATATAAATTAATCTAAGTTGATTCCAATTTAAAATTACTACCAACAATGAAATCAGCAATGATCTAAGTTGATTTCAATTAAAAATTGTCTTAAGATTGTTGGTGAAAATACTTTCAAAATAGGAATATCACTAAGATAAGAATCTGTGTAGCTAATATGCATAATCTGTAAACATACAATAGTACTGTACTAAGAAGAAAACCAGTAAAAACTCACAAGACTGCCGAATATGGTAATGAACTATGAAGAAATCCGGGCCCAACTTTCGTTGTGTCCTTAAGACAATTTTGCTCCCTCTATATGGATGCCCAAGGATGATGAGCAATTGTCTCCCGAGATAGAGCGGATTATTCGTCTTCGAAAGATGACTCTCTCAATCAAGCCCAAACGAATCCAACGAGTCCGCTTTCGAATCACACAAACTATGTCTACGAATGTAATATGCGAGAGAGAATGTTTGAGATTAATTTTAGATCTAGTTTTTCTATATCTAGGATTTTCAATCTCGATTTTCTCACTAGCACATCCTATTTATAGATTAAGGAAATTGATCAGATGGACACCCGTTGGCGAACCGATGCGACTGTGGCGAACTGACGCGACCGGCGATGGTGAACCATTGGGACTTCTTATTCATAACCTATGAGATTTAGATCCTAAAATCCAACAGGGTTAAGTAGCAAATCTGACTTAGAAGTATAGGCCCAAGAGCAATATTACCCTGTAAGTTTTTCTTGTTTCAATGTTATTCCGAAGATTCAAAATGTAGCAATGTTGCCATATTCTATTAAAAAAACTAAGTTGTAAAAAAATTGACGTTGATCGTTAATTTCTTGACGAAAATGTGCAACATTGCTACGTTTTAAAACTTTCCGGACAACATTGAAACAATAAAAACTTTCAAAGCAACATTGATTATCAGTAAAAACTTCTGGAGTAAATTTATTACTTAACCCTAAAATTATTAAAGGGGACTTTTTAACCAAAAAGTTGTCCAAAATTTTTTGTTATTGATTCATATTCAATCTATGCAGCCCACTCAAATAAATGAGTCTTTGACTAATAAAAAAAGAGCTTCTGAACCCAGATCTTGGTTTTTTTAAAAAATTTGCTAAACATTTTTATAAAAGGCTTTTTTTTTTTTTCCTTCGAAAACCATGGTTTTGAAGAAATTTCACTTTATTTATGTGTGGGTCCTATCACTTCTCTTTCCCCTTTGTTCTCTTTTCTCACTTCTCTTTCTTTTCTTCCATCGTTTCCTTTTTGCTATTTTCTGATGTGTGGGGAGTTTTTTAAGAATAACTGTTCCTATTAAAAGAGCAAGTATAAAAATTTATTATTCTAAAATGATTAAACTTATTACTCTTTTTGATGTTAAATATAAGATAAATTTGAATTTTTTTTGAAGAAATTAAGAAAATAATTAAATTACTTTACGGTATATATATTTTAATTTCTTCAAACTAATTAGTTTGACTAATAAATTGATATATAATTTAAAGACACATAACATATAATATAATTAAGTAACTTATTTAGTTTCCTTAATCTTTCAAAAAAGTTAACTATATCTTATATATAGAACTAGAGGGAGTACAGTTTTATTTTGGATAACTACTTTTAGTAAATGATTTTAGTATATACAATTTATTAATGCATATATGTTTGAGCTATTTTTTTTTTTATCATGTTACATAATTAACTAATGTTATAATTTTAATTTTGTAGACAAATTTATTTAATTTTTGCTATATATTTTGAAATTTAATGTTAAAAATATTTAAAATTAAACCTTATCTTTATATGCAATTATCATATAAGCTAATGTCTTTTTTAGTAATTTGAGCATGAAAAGTCTATTCGATAAAAATATCTAAACACTATCATTTTATCAAAATCATTTTTTTCCACATAATCTATCCTAAAAAAGCACTTTTACCGTTTTTTCATCAAAAACTATTCTTCAAAAGCTAATCTAATCGAAGCATTCAATTAAAAATTTCATTTCAAGTTGTTCTTGAAAATCCAAACACTTTAAGTTGAATTAATTTTTTTTGAGGGTAAAATAGACATTTCAGATTTCTTTACTAACTACCCACCCTTCATTTTCTTCCTACCAAACAACTCAAGCCATCTTCCCTCATCTTTCAAATCTTCCTTTCTCTTCCTTTAAGTTCCTTTCCTCCTCAAAGTTCCTTTCCGCCCCTCAAATTCTTTGAACCAAACGGGCCCTCTCCCCTCCATCTATTTCTCTCTCTATTTCCGCCTACAGAGTCACAGAAATTACTCCCTGCATCTCAGATTTCAGACTACTCATCCAACACCCAACACCAGAGGCCATTTTCTGAGAAGAGACAACAAACTGTTTCAGGGTCACAAGTACTCATTCACCTCTTGTTCTCTCCCTCCCTCCCTCACTCTCACTCTCTGTCCGCTCTGTTGAAGCATCCAAGGAGCGCCTCTGCTTCTTTTAATTTGGAGAGGGAAGTAGTTGGAGGGATTGTGGTTGGGGGTATAATACCCTGTTCAATTTAATGGTGGACAGCAGACCACTCACATGCTTTCCACTATTTAATTTAATGTTATGTATTTTTTTTTTTAATGTTGTTATATTTTTTTAATATTTTTCTGTAATTTAACAATTGGGATATGTTTATATATTTAGCCTAAATATAATTTCTTCAATGTTTAACAAGTTATGATATTTTTTAAGAATAAAATTTAAAATATTTTTTGAACTCTCACTTTAAAAAATCTACCACTATATTGTGAGTAATTACATAATGGGTTAAATGCCCAATTTACCACAGAAGTATTGATAATGGGGCACTCAGTATCCAGAAATTTTTTTGATACCAAATTTGCCCCGGAAGTTTACAAAATGGAGCGAATATGCCCGGAAGTTTTTTAAGGACCAAATTTGCCCTGGAAGCTTACAAAGAGAGCAACAATCCAATGGCCAAGATCAACTAATCGGCAAGATCATTATGTTTGTAAACTTCCTCGGGCAAAAATGATACCAAAAAACTTCCGAGTCTTTGAGTGTCTCCTTACCAATACTTCCATGACAAATTAGGCATTTAACCCTAAATTTTAATTATTACATATTAGTCTCTCTTAAAATATTATTTAATTTTAGAATAAAAAAATTGAGATGTTACAATGTGACTTTGGACAAAGGAAAGGAAATAGACTCTATCGGAAGACGTGATTCCATCATCAATGGAATGAGACTCTTTCACCATTAGAATTACCATTTCGTCGGCACTAAAACTGAAATTCAGACAGTTTGAGGCGCGCAAAAGAGGAAGAGCAAGTTATTAGTGCTTAGGAATGACGTGGCAGCTGTCGCACCAATACTGATTTTTGACAATAATATATTAGTTAATCAACAATAATTGTTCAAAAAAAAATTGTTATTAATTCATATGCAATCTATACAGTCTACTCTAACAAAGGATAACTTATTCTATCTACCCTTATTTTGTCTACTTTTGTCTATCTCACTTAATACTTGTTAGATTATAATCTCATCCAATGATAAAGATTTTAGAGATAAAATAAACTCTTTTACCCCTTCCTCTCTCCTATTGCCTCCCACCCTCCCTCTCTTCATTTTTTTTTTCCTTGTTAGTTATGCTGCTGCTTTTTGCCTTTGAAGCACTATGTATTCATGGAGCTTGAAAGAATAAAGATGTCTTGATCTGTAACACCCGCAAATCTTTCCCTTTCCAATTGCATCTGTATCGAATTTTTCCCCTCAAATGTCTAACGTTGGGTGAGATTATATCAAACGGTATTGAGAGAGGTAAGCAAAAGTAGATAAAATAAGGATAGATAGAATAACCTATCCCCTCTAACAATAAGTCGAATTAAAATTTTCATTTCATTTTTCTCATCCTTAAAAAAAAAATCATTTTGTCTCCTACCAAAAGATCTAAAACTCGAGCAAATTTTTTTTTTTCTCTTCAACATACTATTGGTGTGAAATGTCTGGACTCCCCACCCCGAAATAATTTAGTACTAATGTCTCCCTCAAGGATCTGTATTATATGAACCAAGGACCATATGGTGCCCTGTATTCCCCAACCAAGATTCTGTCTCTCTCTCTCCTCTCTCTATTTTAGCCTACACGGTCACAGAAATTACTCCCTGCGTCTCAAATTTCAGACTACCATTCAACACAAGAGGCCATTTTCTGAGAAGAGACAACAAACTGTTCCAGATTCACAAGTAACCTTCATCTTTTATTCTCTCTTCGTTTATGAAGAAATAAACTCTTTAGTGTTGTGTGATTTCTTCTTTTTGCATCTATGAACAAACTGTTCCAGATTCATAACTCTTTAGATATTATATAATATTAATATATTATATTTATAGATATAATATATATATATATATATATATATTAATGCATATATATATATACATCTGTGTGTGTGTAATGAGATTTTGTAATGGAAATAACAAGTTTTATAGAAGATGGAAATAACAAGTTCAATAATGAGATTTACAACACCTATACCTTAATAAAAAATATATATCTGTTAATGTGTGTGTGTATCAAAAAAACTAAATAGCCCATTGGTTGGGTCACTTAGCCATAAAGGTAGGGTGGGTTTGAATCTCATCCTCATACACCTTCATTCAATCTTTTTTCACCCCCCCCACCCAAAAAAAAAAAAAAAAAAAAAAAAAAAAAACCCTCTTCACATCTCAGGCAGCCATAGTAGCCTTTTGATGATGGCCATTTTTTTTTAATTTATTTAAAAACTGGGAGCATAAGGATAAATTTATCAACATTTTAAAATCTTAATTTGATCCATGCCACTTTCAAATCCTTTACAAATTTTAACAGACATTTAGGGTTTTGAAATTTCATTTGGTATTTAAATGGAATTTTTCCTTTTTTTTTTTTACATCTTAAAATATTTTTTTAATAGCATCATGTGTCCTAATTTTTTTTTTTTGGGGTGCACTCACCACTTTTTTAATGTAACCCATCTAGCATTCAACACTGTACTAAAATGGTTATTTTTCACTAATATTGACTTAGTATACTAAACTAATTTTTACTTTATCTAGCACCCTAAAAAACGGTACCAAAAATTATTTTGAAACATTAAGTGTCATGGAAAAAATATTTTGGGTGCTAGATACAACTAAAATAAAGTTTAGACTATGAGTCAATGTTAGTGAAAAATATTTAAGGTGTTAAATGTTTGATATTGGACGGTATTAAAAAACATTGTAAGGTGATAAATGGAAAGGTTTTTTAGGACCCTAAATGGTAGTGTTAAATAAAACATTTGATGATACTCGGTGATACTAAAAAATATATATATTTTAGAATGTTAAATACAAGTTTTTTTTTTTTTTTTTTTAAAAAAAAAAAGTCGCCAACTTCAATATTTTGTGTCAAAACGTGTGGAATAGCGGACGGCATTGGAATAGGAGAGAAGCGGCTTATCATTTTGTTTGACTGAGTTTTTATTCACTAATAACCACACCAACAACTCTATCCTATTAAATGCTTGTTTCTACACACACACACACATTATATATGATTCTTACCATCTACATGATTACATATCCATAGTTTTTATCTCTATAATTTTAATTGGACAACTAGTTATTTTAAAAGAAAATAAATAATATTTTATTAAATATAAACGGAAAATAAATACAATGAGAGAATTTAGGTTAGATTTCTCAAGAAAGAAGTCTTTTCATAATGAAAAGATTAAAATAATATTAAAACGAGAATAATATAGTTACTTACGAATTCCTGTAAAAGATAAGTACAGAGGAAAGTTACAAGCTCAAGATTAACTACATTAATGAAGCTTATGTTAACAGTACACAAAATAAATAAGTATATAGTAAATCTTGTCCGACCATGGTGCTTCATCTACATGATTACATATCCATTTGTGTGATTTTTACTTTTTGGAGTTTTTTTCATTACCAATCTTCCGTAGCTTGTTTTCCCCAATGAAAAAAGGTGCACGAGGTTCACGTAGAATAATTCCACATTAGATCTGATAGTCTGTTTGTTTTAGTTTTTTTTTTTTTTTAAAAAAATATTTTTATAATTTACGGAATTTATCATATAAAACATGATTTTTAAAATCATAGTTTGAGGTTTCCAACACGTTTAAGCACGACAAATTTGTATTAGACTATTAGGGACCCATCCACTGTGCACCTCTTCCTTAAAGTTGCATGGTTTTGATGCAAAATGGCAGCTATTGTCTCTTTTTTTCTTAAAAACAAAATTTATTCAAGCTACTAAAAAAGACACTTCAGATACTAATCAGTAATGAAAAATACTTTATGATCTTAAAAAATTATTTTAAGATATTGAAAAATTATTTCAGGATACAGACTAAGATTAAAAAAATATTTCATGATCTTGAAAAATTATTTTAGGATATTCAAGACCATGAAGTATTTTAAAAAAAAGATTTCAATATCCTAAAATAATTTTTCAAAATCATGAAGTATTTTTTTAGTACCAGTTAGTATCTTGAAGTATCTTTTTAGTATCGTTAATCTTTGATATATTTTTTCAACATCCTAAAATAATTTTTAAGATCATAAAATATCCGTCAATATTTTTTTTAGTATCGGTCAATATTATGAAATATCTTTTTAGTAGCCTGAATTTTTTTTTTTTTTTTTTTTTTACAAAAAAAGGAGAGGCAGCAGTGGCCATTTTACATCAAAACGAAAACGACCCAGCTTTAAGGAAGAGGTGGGCAGTGTGGATGAAGACGCGTAGAAAACTCAGCCGGTTCCGACTATTTAGGGCTGTACATGAACCAGACCGGACCAGGCAGGGCATTAGCCCGTGGTCTGGTCCAGAAAGGTGTCCGGGCTGGACATTCCAGCCCGAAGCCCGGTCCAACCCGAAGGAAAACCCGATGGTTTCCGGGTTGGACAGACTGGGTCAAACTGGACCGGGTTACTAGTCTAGTTCGGCCCAGTCCTTCTTGCCTCTTTTATTCTTCTTTAGGGTATTTAGGTCCTACACAAATCAAGACGGTTGAGTGAAGAAAGGCTAGAGATTCACACTATCAAGAAGGCCGTGAGGTAACACCCCATCCATCAAATGCCTTTTGTTCCATTTAATTGAATTTTACCAGATACAGGGAAATGACAAGGAAAAATGGGGGGAAAAAAACCACTCACAATAAGAGACAAAGTCTGAAGCTCATTCTTTTAAAGAAATACCAGATCTACTATATGGAGATGAAACCAGAGTTGAATGCGTTAGAAATAACTCATCAGTTTGAAGAAACAACTCAGCACCATGGTTATCCAGCTTTCTCTTTGATCTCACTCTCCTTGTGTCCAAAACTAAGATGAAGAAGATGGTGAAGGTCCCCCCAAAAGAAGACGATAAATCGGTGCTGATGGTGGCTAGTCTCCTCTGGTTTTCCAGCGGTCCCCTCTCTATTCTCTGCAGTGATGAAAATCGCCAGAAAAGAACACAGCTTACCCTCCAATCTTCGTTCTAGCTCTGGTTTGTCGGAGAGGATGAGAGAATTCGAAACCCTAACAATGCTAGGGAGGGGCGGAGGGCAAACACTTGACTAGGAAAATTAGGCAGATAGTAAGAATATATACTCCCCCTCTGTGACGTCGTTTTACACTTACGTTAGCTTTTTTTTTTTTTTTTTTTTTTTTTTCCTGATGGCTATAATTATATATAATAATAAAATTATATCATATATCCGGGTAGGACCGGGCTTACTAGTCCAGTATCCTATCCCGATACTCGGTCTTCGGGTCAGACCCGGTCTCACCCGATTGTGTAAGGTTTTTTCTTTCTTTTGGCGGGTTGGACCGGGTCCGGGTCGGACTGGACCGGGTTCAACGAGTTTGATGTACACCCCCATGACTATCAGTGATGAGATAGAACATAAATGATTTCCACTTGAAAATATCTTGGTAAAGGCGAAACTTGAGAGGGGTATTGTGGTTATTTCTGTAAGCTGGCTAGTAATCGTCTAAAGACACGCAATTCGAAGAAGTTTTCTGTACAAACTGACTTCTTTTTTTAATGAAAAGTTATTTCCAAAATATGATTTTTGTCACAACTTTTATCAAGGATATGTTTGGTAGGGTTATGAGTCGACATTCCATACTTAGAATTACATGTTTGTTATATGTTTATACCTTTAATTAGAGGTATAAGAATAATTTTTTTAAAATTTTTTTATATATTTTATTTATTTAGATTTAAATTATATGTTGCTTTTCGAGATTTTTTTGCACCTAGTATCTCATATTAATTAATTTTCATAATAATGATGTTACAAATAAATGTAGAACTGAAATTAATTAATTTGAGATACTAGGTGTAAAAAAATCTCGTAAAAGAACATATAATTTAAATCTAAATAATACAATATATAATTTTTTTTTTAAAAAATATGTTTATACCTCTAATTAGAGGTCGAAAGCACATAACAAACATGTAATTCTAAGTATGGAATGTGGACTCTAGAATTATAGAGTGGTATGGGAGGGGAGATAAATGAAAAAAAAAAAAAAAAAAAGGAATGGAAGAGGAGATAACATCATAATATAAAATACAACAGAGATCAAAGTATTCATTTAATTTATCACATATTTTTATTATAATATATATTTTTGTTATTACTTTTTTTAACTATATTAAGTTACTTTCATTTACATCCTTCTTTTTATTTCATATTCAACATTATGTGTACTAAATTTAGGTTCCTCATCAACAAAATGGAAAAAAAGAAGAAGAAAATACCTTTTAGACTTTAAAATCCTAAATCAATCTTGTTACTTATAAGAATATATATATTGACAACAAGATTATAACAATTGACAATTCATTTTAGTAAGAAATCACTGATTTGAGATTTTACAGTTTAAATAATATTTTTTGTCTTTTTCTAAAAGAAGAATATAGCTTCCATCCTTATATTTACAACTTAATAATAATAAATTCTTTTATACTTTTAAAGTGTGATAATATTTAATTATCGCGGATGTAATTAAAACAATATTTTCTCCCTTCCACATCCATTATTGTTAAAGTTATGAAACATCATATTAAATTATTTTTTATAAAAATTTTAATTAAAGTAAAGTATCAGTGCGCCTAGATATAGCGGATGATAAATTTCTTAAATTGAGTATTAAACAATATAATGTAGCTTTACAGGACAAAACTATAACTATTTTTTTTTTTTTTTTTATAAGTGTGATAGGTCTCATCTTATCTTACTTGAACAATTAGAAATTTAGATTATTTTTAGCTAAATATTCTATATGTCTCAAAAATTAAATTATAAGAAAAAGATTTAAGCTTTCCACGTTCTATATTATTAGCATGTTTTGATTTTGGTCTCTATACTTTTCTTTTGTTTTTGTTTTTTTGCTTTTATAATTTTCGTCATCCAACATGTCACTCTATAAATAGTGTCATGAGGATTTGGATTTGAGCTGACGGTGTTAACTTTACTAATGTGGCATTAGCATCGTCAAATAGGCTGACGTGGACTGCTGATCACTTGCATGAATTGAAAAAAAAAAAAAAAAACTCATTAAAGTATAGGAGCAAAAGAAAAACTTGTTAAAACTATAAGAACCTGAATTGCGTAAATGATGGTTAAGTCATTTTGGCGTACAAGAATTGCTTTAATATGTAAGCATATTTTCTCACTTTTTATCGTCGTTTCAATTACAGGCACTTGGGATTCAATGGCATCTAAATATCACACAATCAATTCTGGTTCATCAAACCCTGCTTATGAGATAGTGAAACACATTATCGATATCAAAAACGAACCAGAAGATCTGAACACAACGAAATGGAACATCTACAAAGTCCCAGGCAATCTTCGGAGTTTGAATGAATCTGCCTACACTCCTCAATTGATCTCAATAGGACCCCTTCACTATGGCCAAGAAAAGCTAAAGCAAATGCAACAGCAGAAACTAAAATACCTTAATCTCTTCCGTTGTCGTGTCAAGAACAACATGGACGAATTCAAGGAGTTCCTTAAAAGCAAAGAAGCATTCATACGCCAATGTTATCCAGAAAAGCTCCGTGATGACATTGATAAGGAAAAGCTAATGGAAATGATGCTGGACGAATTCAAGGAGTGCCTTGAAAGAAAAGAAGCAGACATACGCCAATGTTATGCAGAAAAGCTCAGTGACGACATTGATAAGGAAAAGCTGGTGGAAATGATGCTGTTGGATTCCGTATTCATCATGGAGCTGTTTCTGAGGGTTCAAAGCCAGAAATCTGAAGAAGACAGCAAGAATGGTATGAATTTAACGAAACAAACATATTCAGATGATATTATAATGAAACAATCATGGCTGGGCAAGAGCATCCAGAGAGACTTGCTTCTGCTTGAAAACCAGATCCCTTTGTTCATCTTGGAAGAGCTGTACAAAACTTTTGTCCCTGACTCTAAAAAGCAGCATCCCACGTTTATTGAACTTGCCCGTGACTACTTCGACAGTTATCATCCCTCTGGGTTTGTACAAAAAGGCGACTCTTCTTCTGGTGAAAAAACTGGAAGCTCATATTCCGAAGACAAACCACCAAAACATTTCACTGATCTGATTAGGTACGCATATTTTTCAGTTAACACTGTTTAATAGCATGCTATTGTTGAGTAATGCTTCATGACTCACACACATACTCTTAATTTGATATTTCAGATTATTTAGTTAATTATTATTTTATTATTAGGTTGGTTTATTATTTAATATTTATTATATCTTAGGATTAGATACAAATATTATATCTTAAGATTATATCTTAGATATTTTATCATATCTTAGGATTACATCTTAGATATTTTGATTTGATTAGATTAAATTATATTTTAGGGATAACTCTTGGCTGTATAAAAACCTATTTATTCTCTATTTTATTTCAAGATTAATCGGCAATATTCCAGATGTTCTTATTTTTCCTCTACATCAATATAATCGTTCAAATTTCAACAGATACTACTGTTACCAAGGACTCATTAATGACTGATAGGCTACAAGATTTTGTTAATTAATTGTAGTGTTGCATTCCCACGAACATATTCGTGATTAGATTTCTAAATATTATTTAATATAGCTTCTCTTATTGTTTAATATCTATGACTAATAATTCTAAGCGTTTATAATATAAAAATTGTTGCATTCCTACAAGTTTTGCTGTTATTGTCACAATTAAATCATAACACTGGATTAGCCGTGAAGAAAATTTAATGGCCGAATTTAAAGAAAAAGTTTAATACATGTACTCTTTATAGTCCTCAATATAAGATTCATTTTTTAGTCCAATTTTTCATTAGAGTGGGTTTTATATCAAGGATCAGAGGGAGTAACGGAGTATACAAACACACACTATATGATGCTATGATGCTCATAGATTAACACATTTTGTAAGGATTTGATTTGACCAGGTCTTTCTACATTAGCAAGGATCGTCGTAATGAATTTAAAAAAGGGTCGCGTTTGAGGACTGCAACAAAGTTGCAAGAAATAGGAGTGATCTTTGAGAAACTTGACAATAGGCCCTTACTTGACATAGAATTCAGGTCATTTAAAATCTGTAGCTGGTTCCTGTGTTTGGGCTGCATACCCAAATTCAAAATGGTTGGAGCTCGCGTTAAAATCCCACAATTAAGAATAGACAACACAACAGAATGTGTTTTGAGAAACATCATGGCCTTGGAACAGTGTCACTACCCGGATCAGCCTTATGTCTGCAGCTATGTCTCTCTCTTTGACTGTCTCATTCACACCAAAGAAGACGTTAGTTTGTTAGTAGAGAAGGAAGTCATTGAGCACACACTCAGAAGCGATACGGAAGTACGGACCTTATTGCATTATCTTGGCACAAATGTTGTGACCAACGAAACATGTTATAAACATATGATAGATGAATTGGATAGTTACTACAAGAGGATGTGGTGGAATCGAAGTTTGGTTGAACTGAGGTTAGTGTATTTTCGAGACCTTTGGAGAGCAAGTTCAACCATCATCGGACTTGTCTTCTTCATGTTTTCTATCCTCAACGCCTACCAAACTATCCGTGGTTTCTACGTGGGTAAAAATTAATGAACAATGGTGAAGTGTGATTAAGATTAATAAAATGGAAATGTCATCTGATATCTGAGACATAATTTTATCCTATCAATTCATCAGGTGCTTCTTGTGTATCGATGTAACAAGTGTGTGTATAATATAAGCGTGTTATTGTACTTTTTGTGTAGTGTACTATCACAAGTGTGTACAATATTTGTCAAATATTTTAAGGATGGGGACTTGGTGGCATTAGAATGAAGCCCCATAACATTTTACAGTTGAGATCTTAATAAGGGCTCTAGACGAAAAGCTTCTAATTCGGGATTCAATGTCAATATGATGATTCCACCAATGCTCTTCGAGTTCTAAATATATACAGTATTATCATTTTTGTCAGAATACATACTATTTTCTTTTATTTCTTATGATTATGTTTTCTATTTCACATTTGATGCTAAGATAAACTTTTTACCTAGTTTCTATATTTCGAATCAAAGAAATATGTTTTTAATAAAAGGGTAAACGATATTAATAAGAAGATAAACGTTAGAAAGCTTTAAATAACAATGGGCAACAAGAAAATAAATCAGAAAATGATGTAGGAAAAGAGTTAATACCTTCAACATTATTAGCCCAAGAAAATAATGGTAAGAAAGAAAGAATGTTCTCCATAATGGTGTCTCCCAACAAAGGGTGGACCGTAAACATTTCTAGTTGAATAAAGCATCTCCTTTGTTTTCTCGAATCCATTTGAAACATTGGAGAGGATTACCATGGAATGAAACCCATGAGTAGCACACAACCATTTTCCCGTCACATTTTAATTCTATGAAGAACTATGGTCCACCACTTACTGTAGACATTACAAATGATAGGTGTCATGGACAAATTTGAAGGCAATTTTTGAACAATCTTATTTTCTGCAAAAGCAAGAGATGAAAATCGCAGGGTCTCTTGAATTTCCGTTACAACAGCCAGAGGGTCAGTTACAAATGATGTTTAAGAGAATGAAAATACCCTTAAGAAGGTGAGAATTGAATGCAATTGAAAGAGAGTATTCTTCAGCCATTGAAAACGTCTTGAGAACTAAGATCACCAAATTTGGTATTAAAACATTCAAACCAACCAGCTCTTCTGAAAGGAGTAGGTGCTCAATCGTTTCTTCTTCATGATAACCAAACAAGCATAGGCCAGAGACATTCAGATGGTGTCTTCGGAGAATATCAATAGAAGGCAAAGCCTCGTGAAGAAGCTTCCATATGAACAGATGGTACTTAACAAGAAGGGACATAAACCACAAAAAATTTCCAAATGGATCATTAACCCTAGTTAAATGTCGTCTTAGGGTTGGCTTGCTGTTTCCTTATATACTCAGGCTTTCTTGCAACTTACGTTCCAGTGAGTTAGGCTTTCCAAATCTGTCGAGATCCATCGTATCTTCTAATTGTAGTAGATTGATTATGCTGATCCTGTGGGATCCTTCAAATCTTTTAGTTTCGATCCTCCGCATCTTCTATTCCGTTACGTCAGCAATCTACCTATCTTTTCTCGACCTTCGCAATATTTCCTGAAACAATTTTGACAAAAGATTAGAACATATGCCGCATAGCATCGCGTCCTTTACTTTGCTATAGCTTCAGAGATGCTTTGTATAGCACTTCAATATGATGTCAGAATGCTATAGCGTAGTATCAGCTTTGCTATACATTCTTCTCATAAAACCTTGTAACTTGTTCTCCTTTTAGCACATGTTTAGGATGTGAATGGTTTTTATCCTTCAGTTCCCTATATTCATGAATTAATGCCTTTTTTACTTAGATTGATTGCAGTTAAGCTTGTATATACCATACAATTCAGTCACAAAATATAGGGAAAACATGGCATAAATTGTGCTCATTAAATACCCCCACACTTAGCTTTTGTACTGCTGGGCAAAATAAAATGAAGCTAACAAAAATTCATAGTTGTAGCACTCCTATCTGTATAACTCCGCTTACACAACCGCGTTCAATTCTCGTCCCCTATTAGGCAATCCCACTGCCCGGTACTAGTGGCTCACGATTTGTGGTATTGCTTAAGTGAAGAAGCGTCAAGAGGCTCTCAAGTTTAGTGTTTACGCTCTCTCACCTCGGGGGTTTTAGCTTTCTCTCTTGTCATGCCAACCTAGAGTTCCATAGCCTTGTCGATCAAAGTTCTAAGATCGCTACCTAGCATCTGAGTCTCCATTCTTCCAAAGGATTTCTTGGGTTATTATGGTATGGATAGATGGGTGTTGAGTTGAGAAGTGATGGTAAGTGCTATAGCAAGGTATTTAGACAAGTCTTTTTATCATAATGCCTCCCTTTGAACTTTGTACGTATTTCTTACTGCTCTTTATTTTTTTTCTTCTTTTTTGCTTGGTAAAAATCCTTTGGCAAATTATTGTCTTTGGGAACAACCTTACTCGTGATCTGCATCATTTTGTTGTAATTCCTCTCACTCATATGGTGATCAGTCTTCAAGCTTAGTGTTGCTAGGGTAGCCGATAGCGATGAACGTTCACTATTTTCAATGTGTTCGCAACCTTCCCATAACGGACGTTGCACATATTGATGCAATTTATAGAACCTATTGGCTTCTGGATTAGGATCTTCTCCCATGTATGATGGTTGATTATGTGTACCGATCTCTTCTTCCATGTATGATGGTTCCACATGAGTAACGAGATCAAAATATTGGCCAATCGATGGTCCTGCGGCATCCATCAACAACTGTTCATATTGATTAAGGTTGTGTTGATGACTATTGTTCTCGTAATAACCATTTGGTGTTTGTCAGACTTCGCCATGACATTCCTAACATTCATAATCCTTCATGAATCCCTTTTTACCTAAATGGATTCTGACCGTGCCCTGATCTTGAAATTTTAAACACCTACATTTGACACATGGACAACTGATCCAGGTACTTGAATTAGTTAATTGCGCCAAAGAAAATTGGATGAACTCTTCCAAACCCTCCAAGAATGCTTGAGTTAGTCTTCTTTTCTCAGTTAGACGATCATACATTGAACTCCTATCACGATCGCCTTCCATCCCCAACCTAACCCTACACAAATATATGCAGTGGGGACATACCCTAGTCCATAAAATGACATGTCACAAATATAAGTGGCCAATACAACTGGCCACTTTTGCCAACCAACTGCCACTTAATCAAAAAAAATGAGAAACAAACACATGCATTGAACTAAGAACAGATCCCAGCAAGTAACCAGAGAATGGGGATAGTACACCAGACGATGGGCACATGCATGTAGAGGGGCCAAACAAAGAATATGAAACTACACATTGAATTGGGGAATGAGCAAACCATTGGCATTTCAACATTATCACTTGTTACAATTTGATGTAATAATTTCTGGGACATAAAAGTATTTGTGGAGTTTATGAGGGTCATATTAAAGGCTAATGCAATGTTATAACATGGCATAGGATGAATTGGAGGTTTTTAAATATATATGGGCAAATCCATGTAATTATTTAAGGCAATAATAGATAAGACATAATCAAGTTTATATAATAAACAAAATCAACTTTATCTTTTGTCTTTATAATTACCTTTTAATCTAAACGTAATTATAATTTTTTTCTTCATATTATCCATGTTTAAAAAAAATGTAATATTTTTCTTAAAAAATTAACAATCATTTTAACAAGAGACTAACTCAACTAGCTAATTTCACTAATTTTTATAATACATAAAATTTCTTTATTCCCTAAACTCACACAAATCCTCATACTATACATTAATTAATTAATTCTCTTATCCTAAACATCATTTTTCAACACTTCACTATTCTCATTTCATCACCTGTCCTATTTAGAGATTTATGTATCATTACCAACTAATACAATATCATAACAATTATTATAAGATCCCAACAAACTAATCACCAAGGTTATAAAATAAATATTAACTAAAATTGTTCAATGAATTCTTATTGTAGGTATTAATAACAACAGCAATCAAGCTTATTAGAGTTCTTAATGGGGCAAAAAAACTACATCTAATGCAAAAAACTAACAAAAAATGGGTAGAGACTTACCAGATGAAGCCAATGGAGAGGAGGCTGGAAGTGAGAGGAGAGGAGGCCGCCGGTGAGAGGGGAGGAGGCCAACGCTGGAGGTGAGACGAGAGGAGGCTGGAAAAAGGAGGATGAGTATAGAAAAAGGAGCAGGAGGACAGAAAAGGAGGAGGAGGTGGCCGGGAGGAGGTTGCACGGTGGTTCGAAGGTTGGCTGGATAGAGGGACGAAGAGAGTAGGGCGAGGAGAGTATAATGGAAAAAATGGGGGAGGAGGAGAACTTAAGCCCGATTTCGGGCTTAAGTGTTCGCAACGGATCCCCGGATCCGTCGAAACTAGCGGTCACAGATCTAGGATCTGTCGCAAACCTTGTGTCGGAACCCAAGGTTCCGTCCCAAATCCCCTTAGGGATTTGCGACCGAATTTGTTTACATCGCAAATCCCAAACAAAATGTGTTTCCATCTCAAATCCCCTTGCGATGGAACAATATTCTGTCGCAAATTGGCAGCAAACCATGGCTAAAGGCCGCAAGTTTGCAACGAAACCAGGTTCCGTTGTATACCTAAGACGTCGGTTTGCAATGGATGTATTTTTTTCGTCGCAAATCGGCCTTTTTTGCGACGGAATTTGAAATTCGTATTGCAAAATTTGTGACGGAATTCTTTTCCGTCACAATTTCGCTCTTTTCTAGTAGTGAAGTACCATTTCATATGTCATAACACTTTGTAACATCGTTGGACCTTCATAAGTCATAATCCTTTGTAACATCTGTTACACCTCTATTTAAACTCACTTATTCCTTGTTATTCTTACTACTTTTTTTTTTTTATCAACATCCTTCTTCTCTTCCTCATGTTAAAATCTCAAGGAGCTCCTTTGCCGCCGCCACCCTTTCCTCCTCCTCCACCACCACTACCACCTTTTCCCCGAAATTAACGCTACTACAAAAAAGGGTTACGAGTCCAATTGTTTGCACTTTTAACATCCTTTTTCTGCGAGTCGCCTATTTGGGGGGCGTAATAAGTAAAGCTTACGGCGTCCCAAAAAAAAGGACGCCGTGAGGGCAACTTACGACGTCCTAAAATATTATTTAGGATGCGGTAAGTGGATATTATGACGTCCTAAATTAGTATTTAGGATGCCGCAAGTGGACCTTACAGTGTCCTAAATTTTATTTTAGGACACCCTAAGTCCACCTTTTCTTTTCCTTTTTTTTAAAAAAAGAGCTTATGGCGTCCTAAAACCAAATTTAGGATGTCGTAAGTCCATTTTTGTTTTTTCAAAAAAAAAAAAAAAAACCCCAAATTTGAGCGCCATCGCAAATCAGGATTCAAAACCTTGAAAAAAATATCAACACTTAAAAGCTACGGTAAGGGAAAATCAAAAGGTAAGAGTAGAGACAAAAGGAAATGCTAGAATAAAACCTATTATAGATCTAAACATAGGTTTTATTCGAGCATTTCAACAATGAGTTACCAAAGTTATCAAACACAGGCACAATAGAAATAGATTTCGCACACCTATGCTACTTATAATTCAAGCACACAAAACCGACCGGGCATCACAAGTAGGGAAAAAATGAATCCACGACCGCAAATCACAAGGTAGTTTTTAGTATTAAAAGAAAAATAGCAATATGATTATAGATAAACATGCACAACTTGGATGCATACATGAAGTATAAATTAATGCTTGACCTAAACATGAAATAAACAAGATTTGCATATGTACTAGCTATTGTGCAACAATACTCAATGGTTGAAGTTACTGGATCCAAATCCTATGAAGAACAAAAAAAAAAAATAGTCACTTAGTTATTCAACTTATGGTGAAGATAATATCAATGTCTAAAAACTTAACACTGAAGGAACAAACATGAAGATAATATCAATGATTATAGAAAGGAAGGTATAGAGCTCAGACCCGTCTCTATTAAAGTGTCCCCTTTATGAATATATATAGTTTGCAAATTTGGGCCATTTTATTGTATCATCAATTCATTGGCCTTTGTAATTAGGCTTGCACTCTTCAACAAAAGCTGCCAAGCCTTCAAGCCTATCTCTGGTAATCAACGTCATCTCATGGCATTCTTCTTCCAAATCTGCCGCTTCTTCTGCATTACTCACCAACAGTCCCTCCTCTATTGCTCTTTTCCCAACTTTTATAGCTATTGGACCCTACATCACCAACATCACAATCATAATCACTATTCCTATTCCTCATCATCACCATGTTCTTTCTTGTTTCCCATTTTCATTTTACTCCACACTCTCATTCTCGTTGTTATACCTTACCATTGACAACTTGAGCAACCTCCAGTGCTTTTGAATAAGCTTCCACAGCAAGAACATAGTAATTCACCAAACCCACTTAGTCATGAAATGTTTCATTTGTTAATATCTTATCCTTCAAGTAGTGATCAAAGCAAAAATCCAGAGTTAGGTTCTAGGAATAAGCTTATCCAAAGGTTTTGCTTCTCGGCCTCCAACCCTTCTTCTAGTCAACACCAACTCCTTTGCTATTGCCTTATTTATCAACCTGGGCAATCTTCTTGTGACTCCAGCCCTGTCATTGATCCTACAATTCCATTATCAATTTATCCATCCCAGTCGCTCTACCCTACTTCCTCTTCAATATCACTTGCCCCTTTTCCTAAACAAACAAATAATTAATTATGATCAACCAGGCTTTACCCGCTTTACTAGTGGCTTTTTCTGATTTCAAAAAGGTGGCCAAGAAACTGGAAGCTGAAGTTCAATGCTAAGACTCATAAAATTTGTTTATAAACGGACTATTAATAAATTAAATTCAAGTAGGCTCTAGCAATGAGAATAACAAGAGGCCATAATATAGTTAAATAGACCAATTAACCTTCAAACCAAAATTTATCAGTGATTCAAATTCTCTACACGGTTGTTCATTTCTCAGCCTAGTAACTCTACGTTCCTCAATTCCTACTAAATATCTTGCAATTTTCTTTTTTAAACCATTATTATTAGTGAGCATAATTGATCAGACAAAAGGTTACAATAGACCAATGATAGTTTATAGAGAACTAGAGATATCATACCCTGGGATTATAGCGTGTCTAGTTTCTAGCAAAGCAAAAAGAGCATCTTCTCCTAGGTCATGAGAGGAAGAAAACTATGAGTGACAATTAGATGCATTCCATTCCAAGCATTCAAACCAATTAACAACAAATTGATGTTAAAGAAATTATATTTTAGCTATTGAAGTACCACAAATATGAAAATCACATACAAGGGCAAGTTCAAGTCCAACACCCAACACTGCACCTTCAACTACAGCAATAGTTGGTATAGGAAGTGATTGTATAAAGAATTGAAATTTTTATGCAATTTCTGATAGTTTACCAAAATTCAAAGATAGAAATAGAGTTAAATCGGAGAAAATCCATGATAGAATTTACTTGTAAACGTAGAAATGAAGGGATGCTACATCTTCCATTTATATTCAAGTATAAATCTGATTATTAGAAATTAATATAATTGACTCATATAGACAGACAGACCTCTAGATGTGAGAATGTGGCGTGAAGAGCTTTCAAATATTCACGAACCTCTGATGCACTAAACGTCTTGCACTCCTGGAATCCCATAGACATACAATAATCCACAATGTCATCAACAACCGTTCGGATCCATGTGATACCAAATACTCTATAACAGCTAGTGCCTAAAACAAAAGTAGCTTCAAGAATTGAAACATAGAAAAGTAGCATGTAATATGAACAGACTTAGGAAATAAAACAGACACCATTTGCTTAAGAAAGAAACAGGGAATGACATTGGTGAATAATCCACAATACAGATATTCATTTTATTTCTCCATTTCATAGCATAAGGAAGAAATCGGGAGTTACATCGTGAATAATAAAATTCATATTGTAAAGGCCAAAGTCGGAGAACAAGAACCAAAATCGAAGAACAGTTGAAGAAGAGCCCAATGAACTTACCGGAAGTGGAAGTAAAGGCCAAAGTCGAGAATATTGAACCAAAATCAAGTGATTTAACTCCGATCGAAACTTAACCACCATCGAAGCCATCAGGGAGAAGGATGAAGATTTGGCTTGACGGAGAGGACGAAATGCAAAAAATTTGACTCCATATCTATGTTCGTTGCTAGTGCCACCAAGGTAGTGCTTGTCATTACTGCGGTTAGGGCTCGACGCCATCATTGCCACTAGTAGGGCTCCTCTAACAACACTCATGGTCCAGGGAGAAAGTCGTGTGAAGGTGGGAGAGTCATGCGAGAACTAAAGAAAAGTTGCGGGAAATGAAATACTTTTGGCATCTTAAATTTATTTTAGGACGCCAAACACACTGTTTTTGGCTTCCTAAACAGATTTTTAGACGTAAAAAATAATGCTTTTTGTGCCAAGGGGGATGTCAAGGTTCACTTTTGGCTCCTAAATTAGGATGCCAAAAGTCCCTTGTTTAGGCGTCCAAATATTTAATTAAGACGTTAAAAGTTACTTTTGGCGTCCTTTTTCAATTTTAGGATGCCAAAAGCCCTCACATAATTACAAAAATGCTACCGCCTTTATTTTTTTCTTCCCTTTTTAAGAAATAGATGTCTTTTAGGGAAGTAAAAGCCATTTCTTGTAGTAGTGTAAGGCTCTAATGCAACTGTTGGCAGGCCTTAACCTTCACACAAGGCATCTTGCGACATACAACAGGCTGAATAGGAAGTTGAACCTCATACTTCATCATAATGAGGTTGAATATGATGACTTGTAGTCAGAGTTTTCATCTCCTTCCTTCAATGATGATAATGAGGAGGAAGATAAGGAGGAGAAGGATGATAGCGATGGTGATGACTGAATACTACTATTTTATTTTTAAAATATTAAGAAAAATAAGTTATAAAATAACAACTACATACGTTACGCTTATTATAACCGTAATTAATTAATACCCGTAAAGTGTTCTAATACCTAGTTACAAAACTCGAACATATTTAACCATTCTAACTTAATAAACGTTAATTAAAGCTTTTGAAACCTTTCCTCTTCTCTATGCTGAATCTGGGTGCCCCCTTGTTACCTAATGATCGTTAGAAGAACCAAGTACCCTTTCATTACGTTCTGTTTAACTTCCAACACGTGCAATGATATGGTTTTTTTTGGTCCCTTCTAGAGTTCCGGACATCTATTTAAACTCCCCATTTTCATGTATTTTTCCTATATTTTCTTCACCGTTCTTCTCTTGGTTCACTCAATCACAAAGATGAAACGTCATGCGGAAGAATTTCCAGAAAAATCTCAGCTTCATCCTCCACCCTTTGCTTCTTTTCCCCAACGTTAGCCATCGTCACCTTTGCCTCCTCCTCCTCCTCAGCCTCCAAATTGTATGCTTCTACAATTGGAGGCAATGTTGCATCCTACAGAATAAACTAACCATGCCATGAGGAGGCTATCTTTATATCTCTATAGTATGAACAGGAGGCCAATCTCATATTTAATGAGTATGGGATTGGCCATGATCCCGGCCACTCCTTTGGTGATGAGTAACTTGACGATCTCATCGTTCATCAAGCTACTTGCCAATTCTATTTTTAAATTTTTATTGTTTTAAATGTAGTTAAAAAAAGAACATTTCTCATGGTTATTAGAAAACAACCATTATAAAATATAATAAAAAATGGTTCGTTAATTGTTCTTTTGAAACAATTGTCATGAATTCATAGATAAATAACGGTGTTTATAAAACAACCTTCATGAAACTAATGCATGAGAAAAAGAACATTTATAACAGAGCAGTCTAACCCTCTTCAACTTCCATCGTATGCTTCACTTCTAATATATTTAAACTTTTCATTTTCATATATTTTCTTCTCCCTCGTCCTCTAGTCTCCTCATTATTATGGTCAAGTGACACACTCGAAGAAACGATTGAGAATTGTCCTCCCTAACCTCCACGTCTTTCTCCTACTCATACTTCTTCTCAACATGCACTTCCCCGCTTCTCTTCCTCCTCCTACCCAACATCCATGCCCTCCCTGTGCTCCTTCACCTTCTTTTCTTTCTCTTCTTTCCCAACCTGCTCCCCTGATTGCTTCACTTCCTCCTCCTTCCTTACTTCCACCCTAACCTGTTTCACTTCCTCCTTCTACCCAACCTCCAACTCTGGCCCGTAGTTGGCGTCACTACCATGTCTACTATAAGCTCGTTCTCATCTTCTCAAATGATTTAAATCACTCCTCTGAGGATGATAGGTAGGTTTTATTTAGTTTAATTTTATAAATATATTAATGTGATGGCTCCAATGTATATTTAAAAAAATTAACCTTACGGTTGTTACTAGAGAGCCTTGATAAATCAAATAAATAACATATCTCACGATAAACTAAAAATAACTATGATAAAGGTGAAACAATAATTAGCGGTTCTTACCAACTAGCTATTATTATATCTAAAAGCTATATTATACAATATAAATTTTGCAAACATCCTTAAAAACAAAATGTAATCAACATAAAAAATAATTATAACTAATAAACATGAGTCTACGCCCTATATTATTAGATAATTATTTTATCTTAATTCTGGCATTTGTTTTTTCAAGGTTTTTTCCCCACCTTCAAAGGAGTTAGATGATTTTTTAGTATTGGATTTAGTGGATGCAATTTTAGGCCCGTGATCTACATGTTGTTCACACATGATTCATACGTTGCATGCAGCTACCCATGGATTGGCTGCTAGGTTATCATACTTATGCATTTTGATCCTTCGGACCTTAAATATGAAACATGTCTCTACTTTACTGATAAGTCTTAATTTTGCTATATATTTCCAAGGCATTGTAACTGATTTGAATAGAATTTCCTTGCTTAAAATGTGTTTGATATGATCATTTGTGATGGATTTCATGAATGTATAGAAATAGGGATTAGAAGAGCCGACTTTATGCATTTTAGAAGTTATCCTGCATGTAAGCAAGGAAAGGACTTAAAACTAATGTTTTCTTAATTGACATATCTTTGCTAGATTGATGATGTCTCAATCCTACAACATCGTAAATCGATTAATATCTGCAGTAGCATGTTTCGTTATGCATTGATCTTTTCTTGGTAAAAAATATATAATATAATTGCGAAAACTTGGGCTAGACGTTGAGTGGGCTTTACGACTAAAGATAAAGGAAAGAAGGCCGATTGCTTGAGGAAGAAGAAAATTAGGGACATCAGGAATTTAGAAAGATATCAGAATAGGATCCTGCTAATTAAAAACAAAATCGGTCAAATCGAGAATCTTCCCTCCAAGCTTGACAAAAGAGGAAAGCCCAACTCGATGAACGGCAAATTGGATGTACGACGTAAGGATCTCAACCAAAAAAGGAAAGTTGATCAACCCTAGGGAGATAAACAAAGACACTCACACGTTACGAACACACAGATGTTTTTGCAGAACTCGAGATAGTTGCACATTGAGAGCATGGCAACACATTTGAGACTGAAGGTTGCTGATACGAAGAAGACGCAAGGGTGTTACGTGACAAACGCTCATATATGTTGTCGAATTTCTTTGAATCTTCTTATTCTTCGTAGTTTCTTTCTTGTATTGTCATGGATATTATTATGACAATTTTAGTTGTAATATGTTCACAAGCCAAGAACTAATTTTCTTTGGGCTGAGCGACAATATATCTTTAATTTGTATATTTGAACTAGATTGCTAAGTTTTAAATAAATATAATTTAGTTTGTTTAATGTGCGTATGTTAACGTCGGTCTTGTCTATTAGATAACCACTAGTAAGCAAGAGTTGTGATATTAAGCAGTGTATGTTGGAAGAATTGTGCAAATTCTCTCTAAGTTCATAACTTATAGGAATGGGTTTATCTCACAACCATAGACATAGTTTTGCATGATATACTATTCCAAACTCTAAAATCTACATAGGCATATAAGAAAAGTAAAGTAAGGAATATAAGTATAGAATTATTGGAAAACTTCTATATACATAAGAGTTGGGTTAACTAAAGAACTTTGCTATAGCATTACGGTAGCAATATGGGTAAAGAGTTGCAAATTAAGGAGAAATCTGAGCTTTGCCTATTTTAATCTTGATATCTTTCAATCGTATTTATTCTCAATCTATTACATTCATTTTTCTAGAATTAGTATTTCACACTATACACTCGCATCTATAACCTTTTTTGTTTTAAATCATGCGACTTTTGTTCACTTTCTTGTTACATAAGATAATATTATAATCTTTGTGGGACGATATTCTACTTATCACTTTATTACTTGTTCAACTGGTACACTTGCCATAAGGAAGCTAACCAACACCTACCCCAGTCTTAGGTGATAAAAGAGAAGATTCTTATTTAATGAAGCTGAGTACAACAGAGTTAATATAGAAGAATGAGAGACTAGATTTTATATGTGTGAATATGATCTCATGGCTCTTGGTTGATGAGGGAACCAAACTGAACGCCAATAATAAGGAAGTAATAATTGACTAAGTGGAAATAATAGTGATGGGGTGGTGATTAATAACTATAAATTGGGAGATGAAAAACATAAGGTTGGTGTCTAGACTTGGAAGGACGAATTTGCTTACCTAAATGACCTTTATTGATTGTAACAATTCGCTCATTTAAAATTTGATTTTCCCAATCATAACTAGGTCATCCAGCTCAATAAACTTTTCCAAGACTAGATTATTGGCCCTACCTTTTTCATCTTCTAATTTAGATGTCATAATCATCAACCCATCACTAGTAACTTCACCTAATTGGGTAGCTCCTTATTATTGGTCTTCACTTTGATTTTCCTCTCAACCAAGACCTCATGACATGACCAAATTCAACTACATAATATAGAATTCTCATGTTTGTATATCAACCATGTTAGAAATACTCTTTTCTTGAATATCATTCAAGAGAATTTCGGATTGCCTAGTATTTGACCAATTAGTATTCCATATTTCAGCTGCATTAAATAAGATACTCCACATTTATCACATAAAACCGAGGCAGACTAAATCCATATTCTATCTAAAATCTCAAAAGAACCAAAATTTCTAAGATTAGTAAACTTAGCGCCCAATCTAAGGGTGGATGCATTCGACTCTAAGGATGGCCCATGATACAAACCATGCATCTATAGTTCCCACACATTAAAGTTAAAATTACAATCAACACTCCCACCCAACAATCAACAATAACCCAAGCCTTTTCAAGAAAAGGGCATCCAAACAAACAAATAAAAAACAAAAAAACAAAAAAAAAAAATTTGAAAAGAACAAAGGCATGAAACACAATATTCAATTGACATACGTGTACACAAACTTTTTTCCTTGCAATTTGCAATGATTGGATTCACGAAACTTGCCATTATGAGAAAGATATAATGAAATTGTATCGTTGTCATAATCATAAGTTTCACAGTCCCAACCATAACAAGGGTTTGTGAAAAAGAAACAGTTTTTACTAAACATGAGAGCAAAATACCAAGAGAAGAAGAGTGTGTACATGGAACTAAGAGAGGCTAGAGATGAAGACTAAGCGCAAAATTATGTATATATACTAAGGCAACATTTTATAGACTGGTTCTTATTAAATATTGGTGTCAATATGTTAGGATTTTTTTTTTTTTTTAATTCTTAACGACAATGTCTTTCAAATCAATTGGTCTAAAATGTAATTTTTAGAATAGAGAAATAAAATTTTAGAAACAAGAAATTTCGCCTTAAAGGTTGAAACTTTTTCATCAATAAGAGTTTAATAACCCAAGGTAGATCATAATAAAAAAGAACTAACAAAAGACATAAAAGAAAGAAACTTTTTCTTCAATCATTATCTAAAGGTGGCGTATACATGCAGGAAATCAAAATTACATCAAAATATTATATATGATGATGATCGGCCATTAAATCACAACAACATCAAAATATTAAAACAATAGGGGTTCTTGAAACTCAAGCCTTCAGAAGATCATCATCATTTCTATAGACTCATCATGCCTAAACGATTGAAGATGTCGTTTAACACTACCACCAACTCCTCTAATCGTTCAAAGAAGAAATCTGGCCTCCCCATGACCTCTAGAAGGGTGCCCTGGAGGCAAAAGATAAGCTTAGCGATTTCCTCCAACATTAAAGGTGGAGGGGGCTGCAAAGAGGAATCGCTGGTAGTTTCCATCAAAGGAGGAAAGGGGGAATGCTACCTCTTTGATCCTATCATTGTAAGTGTTACTACTCAAAAAAGAAAGAGAGAATTATAAAGGAAATTTTGAATGTGAACTTCAAAACTAAAGGCGCCTTGGTATTTATAATCGGGACTAATGGCCAAAAAATTCAGATGAAATTGACGAAACATGATGGTATGCATTGGAAGTTCAAATATTACGTATTTAACTAGTCTTCTTTAAAAATATGGTGTAAATAATAATTACGAGACCAAATAGACATCTTATTTGGTGTAAATAAAAAGTGAACATTAGAAAAATAAACGACATTTAGACTAGTAAAGACTTAAAGGAAGATTCAGATTAACATATTTAGACCGTATGCCACTACAACTAGTTTGAATATAATCAAATTGTATATTTAACATGTAGAATATCACGTATAATTGAATTTACTAATAAAGTAGATATATTTTATCATAAAATTAACTCATCAAGCCGAGAATAAACAACAATGGAAGACATGAACAAGATCAAGATTATAAATAAAACTATTTTTTATTAATAATAATATTTTTAGTACATTAATTAAAAAAATATTTTATATAAAAAACCCTCAATCTTAGTCCTCATTACCGAGGAAGATGATGAAAAAGAGGAAGGGGAAGAGGGGTCATCTCGAAAGATTAAACTCAACGTTATTGGCACCGAGTACAAGGTTAAGCTTCTTGTTGATAGTGTTCAAAGAATGTCAAGAGTCTTCGACTCGCATGGAGGTGCTAAAGATTCTGCCTCGCTAAAGTTGGTAGAGGAGGAGGAAGAGGAGGATGAATAGAAGCAGCCTTAACACGTACCATATTGAGAGAGGAGAGAAAAGGACCTGAATCAAAAGAAATGAAAGCAACTAGGAGTTTAAATAGACAAGACAGATAAAGATTATATTTATTGAAGTGGCCTTAGATTTCAAAGAGACGCATAGTTGGAAAATTTATCTTGGAAGTTGAAGAAACTTTGAAACATTTAATAGGTATAAAGAAACAACGATATCTAAAAGGATATTTACACCGGATGTATAAGTGTCCGATCTAATACAAATTTTAATTTTTAAATTTTCTTAATATTTAATACTTATCGACATCACATTACATTACAACCAGTCTCAAAAATATTATTTAGCCAGTGCAAAAGCGCATCCGGTGTTGAGTTATATCAATATTTATAAAAATGTCACTGCTCATACTTTTTAAATTGTCTCCGCCTATAAAGGTATAGATGTGGTGGTCTTGTAGCCCTTTTTTTTTTTTTTTTTTTTTCCTAGTAGTGAGGTTAGGAAGGAGTAGCATGAGGAAGAGGAGGAAGGTGTAATAACCCTAAAAATATTTATAGATTATCGAGATAATAGATTACTAGGAAAAAAATATTTATTTGTTATTTTAGATTTTTCTATTAATTAGGGAAAAATTGTGATTTGTTGAGTGTTCTTTAAGTTGAGGATGAGTAAATTTAGAGAGTAGCAAAAGTAAGTTAATATCTATTTGGAGTAGTTAAAGGTTCTTTGGTTCTGGGTTCAAATCCTCATCAAAACAATGTGTGGTTTTTATTTTTGCCTAGGCTCAATGGAAATTACCAAAATGGCCCTAATTGTGGGGAAAAAAAAAGAGAATGAGAACTTCATATTTTCTTGCGGTGCACGACTTCGTCCGTCTGAGAGAGAGAGAGAGAGAGAGAGCCTTCAAGATTCTTCAGAGACCCAAAAACCCCAAAACTGATCGTGCGACTCTGTTCCTCCGTCCTTCTTCCCTTCATTGTCGTCGTTGTTCCTTAGCCACCGTCCGTCAGTTTGGCAGTCGGCATCTCGTTTCTGTGCTTCAAATCACAGAAGTTGTTCTTCCTCCTTGCTGATGGTGCGTCTGTGATTCTACAACATCAATCTGTTCACTGTTCTCTATTTTGGTGGATTAGGAGTGGAGCCGAGCTTCATTTCTTCTAATTTTTCTGATTCTGAACATTTTCCCTTGTTCTGGTTTATGGTTGTTGTATCAACCGTACCCTTCCATTCGTGCTGTCATCGGTGTGCTTGGAAATAAGGAGATTGCTTAGGGTCACTCGGCTGCAACTTTCTCCTTGCTCGGTGATGTTGATTCTTGCCTTTTGTTGCTAGTGTGTGCGTCAATCTCCTTGATTATTCATTCCTGAATCAGTCCCTGTATGTCATTCTTTCAATGTCTTTTCTGAGTGGTAAGCCTGAATCCGTTAAATTTAATTAGAGAAGGGTTGTAGAATATTTGAATTGGAGGAAGTAATTGGATTTTGCTATTAATTTAATATGATTATGAGCTAAACAACCGGAATTAGGAGAGGCTACGATTTAATATTGATTTATTTTTAGGGATTTATATAGTGCACTTGACGTGTTTGATTAAATGCTTTAGAAAGGAATTTTGTGGAATTTTAGAAGTATGGTAAATTTATACAATGGTATTGGAAATAACTTGATTTCGTAATAATATGAGGATGTTCAGACATAAAGAATTATATATAATGTTTTAATGGATATAGACTTGTA
Organism: Acacia acuminata; assembly: GCA_019022655.1. NCBI lineage: Eukaryota > Viridiplantae > Streptophyta > Magnoliopsida > Fabales > Fabaceae > Acacia > Acacia acuminata. Next base: position 604,648 of record JAFJYI010000314.1, on the reverse strand, counting down.
TGCATAAAGAAGCTGAATAATTCTTTCTTTCTTCTAAGCGTGTTACGAAAAATAGAATTGTGAATATATAAACTTGTGTGTAGGTGGGTTTATATGTGTGTGTGTGTGTTGGCTGTTAGAAATTTGGCGTTCGAATGCTATAAGAAGACAAACAGGGTTCTTAAAGAGGAAAAAAAAAATTAAAGCAAAATAACGGTATTGAATGAAATATTGAGATTTTATGTGAAACTAATTTGATGCCTTAGTGTTATGTGGTTGTTAAATGGTGAAGTATGATGATTGTTTATGTTTAAATCAGAGGTATTCACTCTCTGTTTGTATATATTATTCATGATGGAAAGCTTACAATATATAGGCTCACAAGGAGAAGCAGTTACGGTGAGAAGAGAAGGAATAGGAAATACAATTAATCAACATAAAAGCATAATCTTTCCTGATCTAGATGCACATAATCTCAGATCCTACAATCAAGGCAAGGATCAAGGGATCCTACTAATGTGCATTTAATTTCCTAATATTCTAACAGTTTATAAGTTAAAAGTTAAGGAATTTAATCTAGGAAAATTTGTAATTCTGCATGGAGGCTCAAAGTTCTTTGGTTAGAATTATAACATAATGAGATTATTTTATGATTTGATTTTTCTAATGCGCATAAGGTGTTTATGAAATTCTGTAGAAGAAGAATTTGGTTTAAATTAAGATTGTTTGGGTGTTAGGAGGAGGAGTGAGTAATTTGGGAACCGATAAGTTGGAGCAAGAGACATAGCATAAGCCTTACAGGTACGTGAATAGCGTCCCATATGAACTTTTACAAATGATATTCTTGCTATATGCTATATTTTTTTTTAGCTAAACTACCAATACTTATTTCATCAAGGCAAAGTGTGTTAAAAGTATATTGTTTTCCTGTGATTCTTAAACATTTGAAAGAAATGAGGGTTTTATTTAAAGTTATTCATTATTTTCTCATTTTCAGTTTATAATGGACTACTCATGCATTGAATATAGAGCAAAACTTCGAGATATAGTATTTGTATATTATCATGTAAGAGCTTTATATTGAGAAATATTTTGTGATATTTCATTATTTGAAGTTCTTCTTGGGTTACGAATGGAAATTGAAAGGAAAGTTTTTGAGATATCATTTGTAAATCTCATGCTGGGATCCCTTATTAAGAACTAATATGTACAAGCCTTTACTATTAAAAGTTATATTTTGTTTACAAATTGCAAATTGATCGCCACGCATACTTGAAATAGTTTTTGAACAAGACTCGAATACGAACTCGGTTACTAACAAAGCAGATCGTTAGTCCTTGGTGCACCATGGTTAACCTCGAGCTCACTTGATATTCGTGGGATTCGTTCTCACGCTTGTTATTCGTGGGTCTTAAACCTGTGTTTGTTTCGTAGCCTTGAGCTATGCTTGTTTTCGTGGCTTCGAGCCGCGCTTGGTTACTTACCCTCGTGGGCTGTGTGTCCATGCTTGTTGTCATGGCTTCAAGCCACGCTTGGTTATTTTCCCTCATGGACCGTATGTCCATGCTTGTTATTATGTTCTGTTGAGGTCCTATGGAAAGATGAAGTTTGAGAATTATGGCTTAAATTGGTTATGCTAAATCAAAAGTTTTACTATGTACTTGGATTTATTTGATTAACGATATTTTATATAGTTTCACCTACGTTTATGACCGTATACTATAGAGAACATATTGTTGTGATTCAATTTTAATTTTGTTTAGATTCTTTTATTTAATGTTTCATTAAATTTCATAAATGAGATGTTATTCACCGAAAAATTATTTTGACATCAGAGAGCTTGGTGACCTACATCTTCAGTTGGACAATGAAGACTCTCACTGCTGATCGCAGCTTCTAGATATATTTTGGAACAACTGCTAATGGATGTAAAGCTAAGTTTTCATTTATATATTATCATTTGTAGCTTAGATGCTCCACGTAATCTATAGGTTGGATTCTGTCTTTCCTTGTAAATTGGAATATATGTACATGTATATGCAATAGTGGAGCATAGTTCCAAATGTTATTATAAATATTATTTAATATTTGTATAAATGTTTAAAGGCTTGAGGAATGTGAGTCCACTCACATTCTATGCCAGTCACCCTTTAGTTTTCAGGGCGTGACAGAAGGGGAATAGGAAGGCCTGGTGGTTGGGGAAGAGGAGGAAGAAAAGCAAGTAGAAGTAAGAGTTGGAAGGAGGAGTGCGAGAAGGAGAAGGAGGTGGAGGAAGAGAGGCATGCGAAGGCGCATGTTAGGAAGGATGAGCATGAGGAAGGGCTAGAGGTTGGGGAAGAGGAGGAAGAGAAGCATGTTAGTTCTTTATGTGCTTGGATAATAACTGACAATTGTAAACACAAGTTGAAGTTTGTCTTTGGTAAGTTGAAAAACTTAATGTTAAAGACAAACTCGAGTTTTGGTTAGAAAACTCGAGTTTGGACTTGACAGAGAGTAGCTCAATTCTAAATGAATTATGAAAACTCCAGTTTGCTTTGGCAAACTTGAGTTTGTGAGACACGAGAGCACTCCAAGTTTTTCACACTTAAAGTAAACTCGAGTTTAGGTTTACAAACTCGAGTTTACACCATACGTAGACTCTCCAATATTTTCTAAAGTAAACAAAACTCCAGTTTGCTAGAGTAAACTCGAGTTTTGGTCATACAGAGAGCTTCCAATGTTTTAAGCCTGTGAAAACTCCAGTTTTTTATATGAAAACTCTAGTTTACACATGATCAAGAGTTTTCTAAGTTTTGAGAAAACTCGAGTTTGTGTTTGACAGATAGCTTTTATGTTTTATCCACTTTGAGAAAACTCCGTTTTCACTTAACATAGATTTTTCAAAGGTTTTCATGTTTGGTTTGGTTAACTTGAGTTTGTGACATATAGAAAATTTTGCTCTATTTCAGTGATTTTGAAAACTCCAGTTAAGACTGGAAACTCCAGCTTTGAGCATTTGGACTTAAACTCATTTTTCATGTTAAAGAGTCCAAAACTCGAGTTAGTCACTTAATGACTCGAGTTTGGCCCTTATTCAAAAATATGTTCCAAAGCTCAAATCATGACATTCCTCTCTGGAAGAAGTAAACTCGAGTTAGGATTTGTAAACTCGAGTTTAGGCTTCTGAGCATAGTTACAAACTTCGGTTTGGATAAACAAACTCGAGTTTGTGTCGCTAAATTTGAAAATCAAATTGCTTGAATTTGTGAAATCTTCTTGTTAGACCTTAATACTTCTTATCATCACTCATCACTATTCCTAGCTATGTTTAATCACTTTGTTAGTGAGTTTCAGATGATTTAGAGGACCTTAAATGAAGATTTGAATAAAAGCAAAAAGTGATGTCAGCACATTAAATGCAAGGCTCAAAAAACTTGCATCCTTTTGGACAATCATTTTACACACTTTGCAAAGGGATTAATGTTTTCTTTCCACATCCAGTAGCTGCTCTTCCAATGGATTGAAAGTCAAGAAGTCAACCATAAACTTCTGTGCAACTGGATTAACCAAAGAGTAGAGAGAGAAGAAGACCAAAGCTTAGCCTAATCCTTCCTTAATCCTGGCAACAGTCACATTGAAAATTACAATGGTCATTTAATGCTCTCTTTGTATAAATAGAGCTTCATTCAATTCCTCTCAATAACCAATCTATAGAAAACAAAAATCATTCAAGTTTCCAACTACTATTTGAGTTTTCTTGTGTAGAGCATCTTTTGATACATCCGTACTTCAGTGATTATTCTTATCCACTCTAAGAGAGAGTTCATTTATTGTAAATCATTCATTGTAAGAATCTCAAGTCTTGGAACTTGGAGGTTAGGGATATTTGATTACAACTTGTAAGGGGGAATACGTTCTAGTGAGAGAATTACTCTAGAGTTACGTAGTGTGTAATCAATTGAGATAATGAAATCCTGTGAGTGTCCGGGGACCTGACGTAGGTCAAGAGGTTGGACCGAACTAGTATAAACTATTTGTTTCTTGCTTCTTCTTCCTTTGCTTTGTTATACTCTGTTTTTAGTATCCAAAAACAGAGTTCTTTGAAATGATTTTTAAAATCCCCAATTCACCCCCTCTCCTGATGATTAGCTCCACTTTCAAAGCAACGAAGGTACATGTTGGAAAGGAAGAAAAGGAGGACAATTCTCCAGCATTTCTTCAGCACATCGCTTTACCGTGATGACAAGGAGAACAAAAGAAGATTATGAATAAAACATATGAATATAGGGAGTTTAAAGAGATTGGAAGTGATAAGTATGTTGGAAATTGAAGATGATTAGTCTATGCGCAATTATGTTGTTTTTCTCGTGTTTGAGATACATTATGGTTGTTTCAAAAAAAAAAAAAAAAAAAAAAAAAAAAAAAGAAAGGCGTCCCTTCAAGACAATAATTGATAAGGAGGTAACTAAATTTAGCACAGGGGAATAAGAAAGATTTCAAAAAAAGCTTTACTTAATGTTTATTAAATAAGAACCATTAAGTATGTTTGTGTTATCGTTGCAAGAATTCCTTATGGTTTTTAATTAATAACTGTGGACTATTAAGTTGTTTTTTTGTTAACTTTTTCTTAATACTTTAAAAAACAAGAGTGGTGTTCAATCATCACTACCATTATCATCCTCCTCTTCAT